>JBAMJV010008615.1:60000-103222 GCA_037951105.1 Echinarachnius parma
ATAATGTTTTCTTACTAGAACGAAGATTTATTGATGGTATGTCTCTTAGTCTCTTAGAATAAGAGACACTGATTCGTGTTTCCTAATACGAAAATAAGACGAGCTGCAGAGTTCTGCACAACCTGCATCTTTTGCACTCGACGAGACGGAATCCCAGAAAAAAGGCTGTCACAAAAATCAACGTGACACATCACACATGCATGAATTAAGCGTTCAGTAGTGTGTTTATCTATCAGATTGCGAATTTTTTTCCAATTCTGTGAAGTGCAAGAGATGCAGATCTGCATTTCTGTGAAACAAAATTGTCCATAGTGAAATTATCGTCAAATATTGCACCCAATTTTCTACACTTCTTGACAGAGTAAACCTGTGCTAGTGTTAATGATTGATACACGATCTGTCGAACGAAAACGTGAAGATATGTATAGAAATTCAGTCTTGTTGCTATTGAGCTTCATACCGTTTACTTGTGACTATTCTTTAATCGCTTGAACACAATTTGACCATTTGTGAAATAACATCTCCTACATCTGACTGTTTAAATGCTTAATACAATTGAGTGTCATCAGCGTAAAACATTATGATTATCAATTAGTGCCTCTAGTGGCGAAGTGTATAGTGTGAACAACAGGGGACCTAGCACTGATCATTGAGGTACCCCTTGGGAAATACAATATCTTGATGATTGTTTGTTTTCTATAACAACAGTGTGGGTTCGATTTGACAAATGAATGAGACTCAATCCAGTCAAGTGCCCTACTGGAAATACCAAACTTTTGCGACTTTCGTTGCAACAAGACATCATGTTTTATGGTATCAAACGCAGATGAAAAATCTAAGAGGACAAGTATGAATTCCTCACCCTTATCAAGTGTCAACAATGTATCATGTTTTATTCGCAATAAGGCAGTTTCTACACTATGGAATTATCTAAACTCAGATTGAAATTTTGCGTGGAGTTCAAAATGATTTAAGTACCGTTGCAACTGTATTGCCATTCTTTCTAATGTCTTAGCAAAGAACTTCAATAAGTTCGTCAGAATCACATTTCAACCTTTGAGAATCACTACAATATTCGCAAATTAGATTTTTCAGGAAAACATCCCCTTTTAAATGAATCATTAATAACAAAAGTTATGAACGATGTAAGTTCATGAAGACATTTCTTTAGCAAGTGAATTGGGATCGGCTCAAGATTACACGTCGTTGAAGTAGAGGCAGTGATAACTTCAACACTTCTTTCTTAGTGACATGCTTACATGTGTCAAATGAAAATGTTGTCTGCTATTCAGGAAGTCGATCAGTATCAGTAGGTAATGAATGATGACTGCAGTTCTTCAGTTATCTTGTTGACTTTCTCAGCAAGGAAATGAAGGAACTCAATGTTGTCTAAGTTATTAGAAAGGTTAATGTATGATGGACTTGAGGAATTTTTGACTAAAAATCATATATTAATTCCTGAACAATTTGGATTCCATAAAACTCATTCTACCTCTTTAAGCGTAATTAATTTTACTGATTATATCTTACAAAATATGGACAAGGGAAATGTTTGCTGTGGGTTTTGTATGGATCTATCAAAGGCGTGTGACACCATCGACCACCATATTCTTCTTTAAAAATTAAAAATGTTATGGACTAGGGGTTTACCCTTACAGTGGTTCCAAAGTTATTTGTTAAATAGAAAACAATATGTGGTGGTAGATAGTGTCGAATCTGAATATGCAAATGTAGATATTGGGGTACCACAAGGTTCTGTACTAGGACCTCTCTTATTTTCGATTTATGTAAATGATGTCATTAATTCCTTTAAATCGTTACCATTTTCACTCTTTGCTGATGATACAGTTGTATTGTATTCAAATAATTATGTATCTTTGTTAATTTCTACTATGAATCAAGAATTAGATAAGCTTAATGAATGGTTTAAATGTAATAAGTTGTTTTAACATTTCACTAAGACCAAATATATTATATTTCGTTCTAAGAATAGAAAAATTCCACATGATATAAATCCAATAACAATTAATAATATTATTGTAAAAAGAACTGAGACAATTAATTTTCTAGGTATCATTATTCATGAATCATTAGATTGGAAATATCATATTAAAAATATTTCATCTAAATTATCTAGAAGTATCAGAGTATTGTGTAAATTGAAAAACTTTTTACCTTCTAGGATATTGATTTATATTTATAATGCAATAATCTAACTACACTTAAATTACTGTAATGAAATATGAGGAAAATCATAAAGAGTACATACAAATAAGATACTTTTACTACAGAAACGTGCCATACGTATTATCCCAAACAGTCAATATGTTAAGCCCAGTGCCCATTAGGCGATCTGCGCTTGCGATCTAGCCCGAGTTGCTAGCGATCTCAGTTCGGTGTGAATCGCACCAGTTCGCCGCGAGTCAGCCCGATCTCATTGCGTACGCGATCATTTCGGTGCCCACTATGCGATCTCACGGCGACTTCCTATTGTCCCTATTTCCACGCATGCGCGCATCGTTGAAAATTAGAGCCAGGTATTGTTCGCTCTTGCTTGTCTTGACATCAGAATACGCTTTGCGAGTTTTTTTAATAAACCCAGTGCCCACTTTGCGATCTGCGCCTAGCGATCTTGCCCGAATAGGAGCGATCCCCTGAGATCTGTGGTTAAGTCGCAAAGTGGGCACCAATGGCCGCACCAGATCGCTGTAACTCGCGTCCACAAGGGTGGGTGTCGGTTGCGGTCGCAAGGTTTTGGACATGTTTAAACATTTCGTTCTCGATCGCATGTCGGGCGGGATCGCACAAAAAAAGCCATTTGGGCAATTTTTCATATTTCCTGATATCAGGAATTCAATCCTTGTTATCAGGAATTCTGTTTTCAAATATCAATAATTAAATTCTTGATATCAGGAAATAAATTAATGATATCCAGAGTTCGATTTCTTGATATCCAGAGTTCGATTTCTTTATATCAAGAATTCGATTTCTTGATGCCAGGAGTTGAATTTTTGAAATCAGGAATTGCCATTGGTTAGCAACAGAAAATGGTTTCTTGATATCAAGAATTCAATGTTCAGTTAAGCGAAACTGCTCTACAAAGGCGCCCTGCAAGAATCAAGAATTCTTTTCTTGATATTTTTCTTGAATTGTTGATATCAATAAATGATTTGCTGTTGGTAACTCTTGATATCAAGAAAAGGAAATAAATGTTCAAACGGCTAGCCATGCCTTGCCAACAAATTCAGAATAAAAAAACGTGAATTCCTCGTTATTGTATTCCTCGACAATGGGTGGAAATAGGGGCCAAGCTATGACCCCAAGGAGGCCAAATTGAAAAGATCGCGTACACAATGGAATTAGGCTGACTCACTGCGAACTAATGATTCCAAGGTCGCTAGCCCTATGCGATCTTGTCCGAATAGGAGCGATCCCCTGAGATCTGTGTTAAGTCGCAAAGTGGGCACCAATGGCCGCACCAGATCGCACCAGATCGCCGCGAATGCGATCGAGACCGACCTGGTCGCCAGATTTTTGAACATGTCAAAACCCCGGCGACCACAACCGACACCACCCTTGCGGACGCGAGTTACAACGATCTGGTGCGGCCATTGGTGCCAACTTGGTGACTTAACCACAGATCTCAGGGGATCGCTCCTATTCGGGCAAGATCGCTCTAGATCGCTAGGCCCAGATCGTTAAGTGGGCACTAGGCTTGAGTCATTCTCGTCCTTTTTTGTACAATTGAAAACTCTTCCATTGTCTTATCTTGTGAAACTCAATATTCTTATCTTTATGTTTAAATTACACAGAGGTTTTCTTCCAGAAATATTTGATAATATGTTTAAAACCAATGACTTGTTTCATACAGATCCCACTTGGAATTGTCAAAATTAACGCAATATCATTACTCACTGTATATCTTGCAAGATACTTTTTTTAATTTCCTCATAGTCATCATCATCCCGCTCTGAATCGTACTGGTGTAGAGATCTTGCTAATACATGAACAAAATACAATGTAACTGCCGGAAAGGTGACTGGAAAGCATACACATCTGGTGTGGAGGTGCAACCACCAATTTCGAACCTGTCCCCAAATGTTACACACCCTTCTACAATGTCCCCGACGACACTGCCAAGACACATATGAAGATTTATGACAAAAGTGACTGACATTCTCCGAAAATCGCGTAACCTGATCAGTTGGTTACGGAATCATGACAGGTCAGGCAAACTTTCATGATTCCATAACCGGCTGCTCCGAGGATTGCTCAAACGAAAGATTGCGTAAACTTTTATGATTCCGTAACCAACCAATCAGATTACGCGATTTTCGGAGAAGGCATAATATTTCCATTTTTTGCGAACTCGTAAGTGTACTAGATGGTTTAAATTGTGGAACTTGACTCGATTAAAATTCAAAATGATCTTGAAATGCCCGAAAAAGCAACCCTAGGTGTAGAGATCTTGCTAATACATAAACAAAATACAATGTAACTTCCGGAAAGGTGACTGGAAAGCATACACATCTGGTGTGGAGGAGCAACCACCAATCACGAATCTGTCCCCAAATGTTACACACCCTTCTACAATGTCCCCGACGACACTGCCAAGACACATATGAAGAGCTCGCAACCAAAAGGCGCTAAATCCACTTTTCACCAAATTGTTTTACACGATTTGAATAGACCTCTCTCATGTGTATCTTAATCACTAAATTTGGATTATTGTATACAATATTTTTTTTTTAAACATGGAACTGGTATCGCATGTAATATTTAAATTCATTTGATTTGACTCATTTTTAAATTGAGGACAATTGTTTGGAAGAAGAAAGCTTATGTAGAATGGTTATTTTGACATTTGGTTCCTATAGTAATTTGCCTTGGTTTAGTCTATGTTGGTATTTAGTAAGTTCATGCTATTGTCTCATCCCCTATTTGTCACCGTCATCCCATTCCATCTTCGACTCGATCAACATCTGTTTGCATTCTATTCAGTTATTTCAGCCATCTCATTCATGTCTACTGTAACTCTTCTAGTCCATTGTTTCCCTCTGGTATGCTGGCCAATTGTCTGTCTTTGTCTCTCTTTAACTTCTATACATGCCACATACCTATTCTTATGTGTTTGGTCACCTTCCCTCATCGTCATCACATGCACATGTCACGCCATCATCATCTTATTCCTTATTAGTTGATTTATATAATAGAGTTGGTCCATTTGGGTTCTAGGTATATTTTCTAATTGGTTTTAGTTGCTTTTCCCTTCTGTTCATTTGCATATTATATAATTTTTATGAGTTTTCTTGGTTCGCCAGATTGGCTAATTAAATCAGTGCACTACCAGACTTCAACTTGATGTTCTTTTTTTCGTTCTACTATAAGACTTATGTTCCGTGATGTTTATGTACGATTGATTTGCAGCTGTTTTGACTGACATTATTTCCAATGCCTCTCCCGCTCGACTACACAACACAAGTGTTATTTTATCAGTTCCATACTTGCAACACAAATTTACCTAGCCACCATTGCATACTTCTGTATAAGCTTGATTTTTCATTTTATGAGGGGATTTTTTTTCTCACCCGGTTGGATTACAGCAACATCATACCTCATTTTGAAGGAAATTGTCTAAAATTCTTGAAAATAACAATTTAAATTGTCGCAGCTTGAAGAATCATTATGGAAACTAACATTAAATAGACCATGCCCCTTTTACGAGAAATAAAACTGGAATTTTACAAAAAAGATCCATTTACAAATACAATCATTGTAGACATAAATATGTGTTTCCCTGTGATGAAATTACTGTAAATGGAAAGGCAAAATGCTGGCACACATGAAATTATGAATTTGAAGTAAAAATAAAATCAAGTAGTGTTTCCTAGCAACATTATTTTTCCCAAGCGACCATTGCATACTTTCTGGGGGGATTACTTTCTCAAAACTATTTTTTTTTAAATGCTCTTGATTTGTCATGCTTTGTACGTGATGAACTTAAGAGTATCCATGGCGATTGGCGTTAATCACACGGTCTTGCCTAGTGTTCCCATTATGGACAGTGGTATTCTGAAGGCGGAAAACCGAAGAACCAAGGCAGTATCCAGAAGCTAGAATTGTTCCAGGGTTCTACACAGAGGTGCTTGGTTCAGCAATACGGGCATTACTGGATTGTCCTTTCCTCTCCAGCTTGGTCACATGGACCTTGTATGACATAGATTCGTGTAAACTCCATCAAAATAAACTGAATGGTTAGGCAAAGGTCACAAACTTGAGTTTTGGATGAATCTGCTTGCAGATATTTATACTAATATGGGGATCACTTGGACGTACGAGGTAGCAAATAATCTATGTATCGTCTCACACACATAATGTAAAGGTCACTGATGTTCAGGTTTGAGTTTAGGTTACCAGTTTGGCTAACAAAAGTTTGTAGACGATGGGGTAGGCAGTCTGCTCGGATGGACCACACATGCAAGCAGGGATGCCAGTGTTCAGGCTATAGTCTGATTTCAAGCCCTGACACCTTTCCATATCAGGCTTTATTAGGCTTCATGTTGTACATAAAATATGAGGCTCCAACATGTATGGGTCCCTGTTCAGGCTCATCTGGAGAAACCAACTGGTATCCCTGATGCAGGATTTTGTGAAGTCTGTTAGGCATACCCCAATCTCTGCATGATAGGTCTCCACAATGCGGTAGATTCGTGTTGGGTGCGACTGCATGCACATTTAGGGGATCGAGAGGTCAGTTGCCAGACGTCTTTCCATGACCTGTAGGTGCTGATATTCCCATTTTGAATAGGCTGACAGGGTGACTAGAGCAGCGCAGGCGTTGGTGACCCACTTGCGCGTGCTGGGCAAGTACCAGACGAAGGTGATTGGGGTTTAAGAGTGCATTGGTAACCACTTTATTGTTGTGATGCTCTATGGGAGTGCAAAGCTGGTGGGCACCTGCAGCCAGTGGTTAATCTCGAGGTCTCATTATTGAGTGTGACATCCAGTTTACATGCATGGCACTCGAATCAGCACCAAGCCAGGATATTTTCATACTATGCTGCGCTATAGACTAGGGCAATGCCCAAGGTGGATTGTAGATGTGTTCATGTGCCAAGAGCCTCAATGCAACACATGCAGTTGTTCCTTGATGAAACTTTGGCACGTAGCTAGTCAAGGTGTTGTGTGGAGGTCAACTGCCTCTCTAGCTCTACCCGAAGATATAATGTAGAGGAGTTGTGGGGAAGAGCAGACCCACTGACGTTGACTATGAACTGGAAGTTTGCTTCATTGGCGTTTAAGTTCAAGTTTAAGGCAATTGCAGTCGGTTTGCAGCACTTTTGTGTCCAATGTTCAGGTATGTTGCTATCAGGGCCATGTCCGATGTCAGAGTATCATCTCCTTTTGACCAAAACTTGTCTTAGCATTAGATGGCAAGATCAACTGCGTAGTCGTATTGATGTGATGAAGTCTTGGCTGATTTACTTATTGCAGGAAGTATCGGTTCCATTGTTGAGCCTTGAGGTGGACCGTTTTAAGATGCCAAGATCGACGGGACGGTCGTCAGAGCAAAGTGGTTAAAGAGAGAGGATGTTGGTGATTGAGCCTACTAGATGGCGGTCATGGATCATCTGAAGGAGATTGAGGGTAAGACCCTGGTGTATTACCTTCTGGCCTGCATCATCCATTATATCAACGAGGGTGAAGAAAAACAAGAGAGGTTGACACTGTTATAACTCACTGGCATGTTTTTTTCCATTTGGCAGGATCTCAATAAGGCTGTTACCAGAGGCCTAGAGAAGACGCAGGATTATCTGACTATCCAAATGTGATCAACAACTTGGGTGGATCAGTAGATGTTTGCATGGGACACAGCCTTGTCTTAGACGCAGCGTGGTAGAAAAGGCATAGAAGATGACATCTTGACATCTCCTCCCGAACAAAGATCACTTTGTCTGGCTATGAACCAACCAACTGTACCAGCGGCACCCAGGAGACTGTCAACACAAACTGAAGTCCCTTAGATGATGCTAGTAATGCCGAGTGAGCCATGACCGACATCGTGAACAACAACATCGTATCAAACAAGGAACGAATGTTCCTCGAAGAAACACATACGGCAATGATGAGCTACATGAGTGAGCAAGAGTAATCATGACCAGTGGATGCATGTAGCCGCAGCCTATGCTTACTGCAACAAAGGTGGTTTCTGCTAAGGATGCCGTCCTCGGAAACAGTCTTCGACTGGGATAACAGCAAAGTATCATCATTTCAAAGTTGAAGCGGATTCATCATTATGCTGCAGAAGAAATGGGCAGATATGTCGTAATGCCAGTCACTAATCACAATGCCCCTGCCCATTTCTCTCTTAAGGAGGTGACCGATCATGACCAACTTAGTATTGAAGTCACCAGAGGGATTCGTGTATACTATGACGTTGTAATATGCTAATAAGGGCATAAGTAGCATACCATTTAATTCGGGGATAACTTTCAATATTTCAAGCTATCACATAAATGAAGATATCTATACCAATGTTTTAAAGTTAATATTATGTAAATTGGGGCCATAATCATCATCGTAAAACATCATTGTTTCAGGAAATATGAAAAATGTTGAGGTGAAAGTTACCCTTTCAACCAAAAGGCGCTAAATCCATTTCAGATTTCAACCAAAAGGCGCTATATCCACATATTTATATTCTTTACTCTGATTGGCCAAATCCTGCCAGCATGTAGAAATTTGACCAATCAGAAAGCAGGGCACAAAGTGGATTAATAGATGATGCAATGTGTATTATTATTGTACCTTTTATAAGCATTTAAAATCCCTCGGATGGAACATTCCGTGATATTCCCTCCACCACCAGTTAACAACTGTATAATGTAGCATTTACACACCTTCTATACTATTGTCAGTGAACAACTCAATAATTATTGACTGTAAAAGTTATCTGCCAAAAGGCGCTATATCCATGATTGATGGCAAAAGGCGCTAAATCAAACAACAACAAAATATGAAAAATTATATAAAATACATGCTGTACGCAGGATATTTCTAACTTGCATTTTGTTGACCTAGTGGTAGATTTTCAACCTGTAGTATAGATTTGATGAATAAACAGAGACAAATGTGTGTAATTAATCTTCATAATGTACTTGCGGCTTTGGTAAATGGTACACACCTTGCTGGCTGCCAGTAACGGATGAGTTCCTCGAGTATCAGTGACTGGTGACCCATATTGCCAACAATATATTTTGATTCCCTTGACACAGCCATACAAAAGTGATTGCAATGACGTTATAAGCTCTTAACTTGAACCTTTCGATATTCAGTTTAATAATAATAATAGGAAAATATTTATATAGCGCATAATATGAACACATCTATATGCGCTTCACAATTAATTCACAAATGATTGAACACATTCACCTTTATCATGTTTATATAATATAAAACCTAACTATTTTAACTAAAAAAATAAGTAATTAAACAACAAACCCTACAAAATATACTTAATAAGGCACAATATTGGGCATTTAAGGGAAGAGCATAAATGTTGTCGACGGATGAGGCATTGCGTATGTGGAGAGAAATAGAGTTCCATAGTTGTGCAGCTAAGATGCCGAAGGCACGTTCCCCATAGAATCTTGTGTTGGTCCTAGATATCTGGAGAAGGTTCTGGTAATTTGAGCGAAGAGTACGGGTTTGGGGTATATTTCTTGATGAGATCTAAGATGTAGTGAGGAGATTTGCCATTGAGTGATTTGTACACTCGGAGCAGGATCTTGAACTGGATACGGAGGTGAATTGGAAGCCAGTGCAGATGATAGAGGGTAGGTTTGATGTGCTCATGTTTGCAAGATCTAGTGACAATCCTTGTGGTTATGTTCTGTATGCGCTGGAGTTTGTTAATTTGTGCATCTGGAACTCCCCCCAAGAGTGCATTGCATGTATCTAGCCGGGACATGACATCTCTGCAGTAGTCTGGTCCAGGTAAAATTGCAATAATAGATTCACTGTGCCTGAAATCATTATGTTTAGCCACTAACGTCAAGTTTGTAACATGTCTAGAAGAGAAGTTATACCAAGTATGATGTTACGGCGGCTATTTGAACACCATATGGCGGTCATTTTTAAACTATAATGGCTGCCATCTTAGATTAGGATACTTCATTGACTTGAAGCATTTGGGTACATATGTATAATTTCTGTACCTGGAAAAATATGTTTAAACACTTATTTAAACTTAATAACCTGTCTAGAGGCGAAGTTATGTAGTTTTCATTTTACAACGGCGGCCATTCTGAATTGTATAATGGCAGACATCTTAGATTAGACTTTTCCTAGAACTTGAAATCTTCATAATTATGATCGTTTTCAAAGATTGCTTGAAAACACATATTTGGACACTTTAATGAACTTGAAAATGTCGGCCATTTTGGACGCCATTTTGGATTCTGCGAAAACCCTTATAGTGGATTAAAGGGAACTTGAAGTATGTTATTCTGTCTTGAAAAATTCGCCTTGTTCAGAGAAATATCTGGGTTTTACCTGACTATTCTGTCAAGCTATTGCACCACACTGGAATCTATTCTTTCTCCAAGAGACATTTCACATTAAATGAATAATCAAGCGTATACAGAAGTATGCATTGGTTGCTAGGGGAAATTTATGTCGCTAGGAAACGCTACTTAATTGATATTTACTTCAAATTTATGTTGTTCGGCCAAGCAGCACTTTGCATTCCCATGTACAGTGAGTACATCAAAGGAAACACATATTTATGTTTACAATGATTAAATCATTTGTAAATTAATGATTTTTTAAATTTCAGTTTGATTTCTTGTGAATAATAATAATAACCCATTTTTATATAGCGCGTGAAACATAGTGATTGTACGTGTCTGTATGCGCTGTACAGAAAAAAGACAACGAAATACAAGTACAGTATGTACTGGGTTTCCAACAAACATGCATGAATTAAATGTTAAATAAGTGCGTCTTTAAAGCAATCAATGGTATCATTATTTTTTTCAGATTTACCGGGAGACTGTTCCATAAGGTTGCGGCAGTGTGAGCAAAGCTGTGTTCACCATATGACCTGTTCAAACTGGTGGAATAACAAATAATGTTTTCTTACTAGAACGAAGATTTATTGATGGTATGTCTCTTAGTCTCTTAGAATAAGAGACACTGATTCGTGTTTCCTAATACGAAAATAAGACGAGCTGCAGAGTTCTGCACAACCTGCATCTTTTGCACTCGACGAGCCGGAATCCCAGAAAGGAGGCTGTCACAAAAATCAACGTGACACATCACACATGCATGAATTAAGCGTTCAGTAGTGTGTTTATCTATCAGATTGCGAATTTTTTTTCAAATTCTGTGAAGTGCAAAAGATTCAGATCTGCATTTCTGTGAAACAAAATTGTCCATAGTGAAATTATCGTCACATATTGCACCCAATTTTCTACACTTCTTGACAGAGTAAACCTGTGCTAGTGTTAATGATTGATACACGATCTGTCGAACGAAAACGTGAAGATATGTATAGAAATTCAGTCTTGTTGCTATTGAGCTTCATACCGTTTACTTGTGACTATTCTTTAATCGCTTGAACACAATTTGACCATTTGTGAAATAACATCTCCTACATCTGACTGTTTAAATGCTTAATACAATTGAGTGTCATCAGCGTAAAACATTATGATTATCAATTAGTGCCTCTAGTGGCGAAGTGTATAGTGTGAACAACAGGGGACCTAGCACTGATCATTGAGGTACCCCTTGGGAAATACAATATCTTGATGATTGTTTGTTTTCTATAACAACAGTGTGGGTTCGATTTGACAAATGAATGAGACTCAATCCAGTCAAGTGCCCTACTGGAAATACCAAACTTTTGCGACTATCGTTGCAACAAGACATCATGTTTTATGGTATCAAACGCAGATGAAAAATCTAAGAGGACAAGTATGAATTCCTCACCCTTATCAAGTGTCAACAATGTATCATGTTTTATTCGCAATAAGGCAGTTTCTACACTATGGAATTATCTAAACTCAGATTGAAATTTTGCGTGGAGTTCAAAATGATTTAAGTACCGTTGCAACTGTATTGCCATTCTTTCTAATGTCTTAGCAAAGAACTTCAATAAGTTCGTCAGAATCACATTTCAACCTTTGAGAATCACTACAATATTCGCAAATTAGATTTTTCAGGAAAACATCCCCTTTTAAATGAATCATTAATAACAAAAGTTATGAACGATGTAAGTTCATGAAGACATTTCTTTAGCAAGTGAATTGGGATCGGCTCAAGATTACACGTCGTTGAAGTAGAGGCAGTGATAACTTCAACACTTCTTTCTTAGTGACATGCTTACATGTGTCAAATGAAAATGTTGTCTGCTATTCAGGAAGTCGATCAGTATCAGTAGGTAATGAATGATGACTGCAGTTCTTCAGTTATCTTGTTGACTTTCTCAGCAAGGAAATGAAGGAACTCAATGTTGTCTAAGTTATTAGAAAGGTTAATGTATGATGGACTTGAGGAATTTTTGACTAAAAATCATATATTAATTCCTGAACAATTTGGATTCCATAAAACTCATTCTACCTCTTTAAGCGTAATTAATTTTACTGATTATATCTTACAAAATATGGACAAGGGAAATGTTTGCTGTGGGTTTTGTATGGATCTATCAAAGGCGTGTGACACCATCGACCACCATATTCTTCTTTAAAAATTAAAAATGTTATGGACTAGGGGTTTACCCTTACAGTGGTTCCAAAGTTATTTGTTAAATAGAAAACAATATGTGGTGGTAGATAGTGTCGAATCTGAATATGCAAATGTAGATATTGGGGTACCACAAGGTTCTGTACTAGGACCTCTCTTATTTTCGATTTATGTAAATGATGTCATTAATTCCTTTAAATCGTTACCATTTTCACTCTTTGCTGATGATACAGTTGTATTGTATTCAAATAATTATGTATCTTTGTTAATTTCTACTATGAATCAAGAATTAGATAAGCTTAATGAATGGTTTAAATGTAATAAGTTGTTTTAACATTTCACTAAGACCAAATATATTATATTTCGTTCTAAGAATAGAAAAATTCCACATGATATAAATCCAATAACAATTAATAATATTATTGTAAAAAGAACTGAGACAATTAATTTTCTAGGTATCATTATTCATGAATCATTAGATTGGAAATATCATATTAAAAATATTTCATCTAAATTATCTAGAAGTATCAGAGTATTGTGTAAATTGAAAAACTTTTTACCTTCTAGGATATTGATTTATTTTTATAATGCAATAATCTAACTACACTTAAATTACTGTAATGAAATATGAGGAAAATCATAAAGAGTACATACAAATAAGATACTTTTACTACAGAAACGTGCCATACGTATTATCCCAAACAGTCAATATGTTAAGCCCAGTGCCCATTAGGCGATCTGCGCTTGCGATCTAGCCCGAGTTGCTAGCGATCTCAGTTCGGTGTGAATCGCACCAGTTCGCCGCGAGTCAGCCCGATCTCATTGCGTACGCGATCATTTCGGTGCCCACTATGCGATCTCACGGCGACTTCCTATTGTCCCTATTTCCACGCATGCGCGCATCGTTGAAAATTAGAGCCAGGTATTGTTCGCTCTTGCTTGTCTTGACATCAGAATACGCTTTGCGAGTTTTTTTAATAAACCCAGTGCCCACTTTGCGATCTGCGCCTAGCGATCTTGCCCGAATAGGAGCGATCCCCTGAGATCTGTGGTTAAGTCGCAAAGTGGGCACCAATGGCCGCACCAGATCGCTGTAACTCGCGTCCACAAGGGTGGGTGTCGGTTGCGGTCGCAAGGTTTTGGACATGTTTAAACATTTCGTTCTCGATCGCATGTCGGGCGGGATCGCACAAAAAAAGCCATTTGGGCAATTTTTCATATTTCCTGATATCAGGAATTCAATCCTTGTTATCAGGAATTCTGTTTTCAAATATCAATAATTAAATTCTTGATATCAGGAAATAAATTAATGATATCCAGAGTTCGATTTCTTGATATCCAGAGTTCGATTTCTTTATATCAAGAATTCGATTTCTTGATGCCAGGAGTTGAATTTTTGAAATCAGGAATTGCCATTGGTTAGCAACAGAAAATGGTTTCTTGATATCAAGAATTCAATGTTCAGTTAAGCGAAACTGCTCTACAAAGGCGCCCTGCAAGAATCAAGAATTCTTTTCTTGATATTTTTCTTGAATTGTTGATATCAATAAATGATTTGCTGTTGGTAACTCTTGATATCAAGAAAAGGAAATAAATGTTCAAACGGCTAGCCATGCCTTGCCAACAAATTCAGAATAAAAAAACGTGAATTCCTCGTTATTGTATTCCTCGACAATGGGTGGAAATAGGGGCCAAGCTATGACCCCAAGGAGGCCAAATTGAAAAGATCGCGTACACAATGGAATTAGGCTGACTCACTGCGAACTAATGATTCCAAGGTCGCTAGCCCTATGCGATCTTGTCCGAATAGGAGCGATCCCCTGAGATCTGTGTTAAGTCGCAAAGTGGGCACCAATGGCCGCACCAGATCGCACCAGATCGCCGCGAATGCGATCGAGACCGACCTGGTCGCCAGATTTTTGAACATGTCAAAACCCCGGCGACCACAACCGACACCACCCTTGCGGACGCGAGTTACAACGATCTGGTGCGGCCATTGGTGCCCACTTGGTGACTTAACCACAGATCTCAGGGGATCGCTCCTATTCGGGCAAGATCGCTCTAGATCGCTAGGCCCAGATCGTTAAGTGGGCACTAGGCTTGAGTCATTCTCGTCCTTTTTTGTACAATTGAAAACTCTTCCATTGTCTTATCTTGTGAAACTCAATATTCTTATCTTTATGTTTAAATTACACAGAGGTTTTCTTCCAGAAATATTTGATAATATGTTTAAAACCAATGACTTGTTTCATACATATCCCACTTGGAATTGTCAAAATTAACGCAATATCATTACTCACTGTATATCTTGCAAGATACTTTTTTTAATTTCCTCATAGTCATCATCATCCCGCTCTGAATCGTACTGGTGTAGAGATCTTGCTAATACATGAACAAAATACAATGTAACTGCCGGAAAGGTGACTGGAAAGCATACACATCTGGTGTGGAGGTGCAACCACCAATTTCGAACCTGTCCCCAAATGTTACACACCCTTCTACAATGTCCCCGACGACACTGCCAAGACACATATGAAGATTTATGACAAAAGTGACTGACATTCTCCGAAAATCGCGTAACCTGATCAGTTGGTTACGGAATCATGACAGGTCAGGCAAACTTTCATGATTCCATAACCGGCTGCTCCGAGGATTGCTCAAACGAAAGATTGCGTAAACTTTTATGATTCCGTAACCAACCAATCAGATTACGCGATTTTCGGAGAAGGCATAATATTTCCATTTTTTGCGAACTCGTAAGTGTACTAGATGGTTTAAATTGTGGAACTTGACTCGATTAAAATTCAAAATGATCTTGAAATGCCCGAAAAAGCAACCCTAGGTGTAGAGATCTTGCTAATACATAAACAAAATACAATGTAACTTCCGGAAAGGTGACTGGAAAGCATACACATCTGGTGTGGAGGAGCAACCACCAATCACGAATCTGTCCCCAAATGTTACACACCCTTCTACAATGTCCCCGACGACACTGCCAAGACACATATGAAGAGCTCGCAACCAAAAGGCGCTAAATCCACTTTTCACCAAATTGTTTTACACGATTTGAATAGACCTCTCTCATGTGTATCTTAATCACTAAATTTGGATTATTGTATACAATATTTTTTTTTTAAACATGGAACTGGTATCGCATGTAATATTTAAATTCATTTGATTTGACTCATTTTTAAATTGAGGACAATTGTTTGGAAGAAGAAAGCTTATGTAGAATGGTTATTTTGACATTTGGTTCCTATAGTAATTTGCCTTGGTTTAGTCTATGTTGGTATTTAGTAAGTTCATGCTATTGTCTCATCCCCTATTTGTCACCGTCATCCCATTCCATCTTCGACTCGATCAACATCTGTTTGCATTCTATTCAGTTATTTCAGCCATCTCATTCATGTCTACTGTAACTCTTCTAGTCCATTGTTTCCCTCTGGTATGCTGGCCAATTGTCTGTCTTTGTCTCTCTTTAACTTCTATACATGCCACATACCTATTCTTATGTGTTTGGTCACCTTCCCTCATCGTCATCACATGCACATGTCACGCCATCATCATCTTATTCCTTATTAGTTGATTTATATAATAGAGTTGGTCCATTTGGGTTCTAGGTATATTTTCTAATTGGTTTTAGTTGCTTTTCCCTTCTGTTCATTTGCATATTATATAATTTTTATGAGTTTTCTTGGTTCGCCAGATTGGCTAATTAAATCAGTGCACTACCAGACTTCAACTTGATGTTCTTTTTTTCGTTCTACTATAAGACTTATGTTCCGTGATGTTTATGTACGATTGATTTGCAGCTGTTTTGACTGACATTATTTCCAATGCCTCTCCCGCTCGACTACACAACACAAGTGTTATTTTATCAGTTCCATACTTGCAACACAAATTTACCTAGCCACCATTGCATACTTCTGTATAAGCTTGATTTTTCATTTTATGAGGGGATTTTTTTTCTCACCCGGTTGGATTACAGCAACATCATACCTCATTTTGAAGGAAATTGTCTAAAATTCTTGAAAATAACAATTTAAATTGTCGCAGCTTGAACAATCATTATGGAAACTAACATTAAATAGACCATGCCCCTTTTACGAGAAATAAAACTGGAATTTTACAAAAAAGATCCATTTACAAATACAATCATTGTAGACATAAATATGTGTTTCCCTGTGATGAAATTACTGTAAATGGAAAGGCAAAATGCTGGCACACATGAAATTATGAATTTGAAGTAAAAATAAAATCAAGTAGTGTTTCCTAGCAACATTATTTTTCCCAAGCGACCATTGCATACTTTCTGGGGGGATTACTTTCTCAAAACTATTTTTTTTTAAATGCTCTTGATTTTTCATGCTTTGTACGTGATGAACTTAAGAGTATCCATGGCGATTGGCGTTAATCACACGGTCTTGCCTAGTGTTCCCATTATGGACAGTGGTATTCTGAAGGCGGAAAACCGAAGAACCAAGGCAGTATCCAGAAGCTAGAATTGTTCCAGGGTTCTACACAGAGGTGCTTGGTTCAGCAATACGGGCATTACTGGATTGTCCTTTCCTCTCCAGCTTGGTCACATGGACCTTGTATGACATAGATTCGTGTAAACTCCATCAAAATAAACTGAATGGTTAGGCAAAGGTCACAAACTTGAGTTTTGGATGAATCTGCTTGCAGATATTTATACTAATATGGGGATCACTTGGACGTACGAGGTAGCAAATAATCTATGTATCGTCTCACACACATAATGTAAAGGTCACTGATGTTCAGGTTTGAGTTTAGGTTACCAGTTTGGCTAACAAAAGTTTGTAGACGATGGGGTAGGCAGTCTGCTCGGATGGACCACACATGCAAGCAGGGATGCCAGTGTTCAGGCTATAGTCTGATTTCAAGCCCTGACACCTTTCCATATCAGGCTTTATTAGGCTTCATGTTGTACATAAAATATGAGGCTCCAACATGTATGGGTCCCTGTTCAGGCTCATCTGGAGAAACCAACTGGTATCCCTGATGCAGGATTTTGTGAAGTCTGTTAGGCATACCCCAATCTCTGCATGATAGGTCTCCACAATGCGGTAGATTCGTGTTGGGTGCGACTGCATGCACATTTAGGGGATCGAGAGGTCAGTTGCCAGACGTCTTTCCATGACCTGTAGGTGCTGATATTCCCATTTTGAATAGGCTGACAGGGTGACTAGAGCAGCGCAGGCGTTGGTGACCCACTTGCGCGTGCTGGGCAAGTACCAGACGAAGGTGATTGGGGTTTAAGAGTGCATTGGTAACCACTTTATTGTTGTGATGCTCTATGGGAGTGCAAAGCTGGTGGGCACCTGCAGCCAGTGGTTAATCTCGAGGTCTCATTATTGAGTGTGACATCCAGTTTACATGCATGGCACTCGAATCAGCACCAAGCCAGGATATTTTCATACTATGCTGCGCTATAGACTAGGGCAATGCCCAAGGTGGATTGTAGATGTGTTCATGTGCCAAGAGCCTCAATGCAACACAGGCAGTTGTTCCTTGATGAAACTTTGGCACGTAGCTAGTCAAGGTGTTGTGTGGATGTCAACTGCCTCTCTAGCTCTACCCGAAGATATAATGTAGAGGAGTTGTGGGGAAGAGCAGACCCACTGACGTTGACTATGAACTGGAAGTTTGCTTCATTGGCGTTTAAGTTCAAGTTTAAGGCAATTGCAGTCGGTTTGCAGCACTTTTGTGTCCAATGTTCAGGTATGTTGCTATCAGGGCCATGTCCGATGTCAGAGTATCATCTCCTTTTGACCAAAACTTGTCTTAGCATTAGATGGCAAGATCAACTGCGTAGTCGTATTGATGTGATGAAGTCTTGGCTGATTTACTTATTGCAGGAAGTATCGGTTCCATTGTTGAGCCTTGAGGTGGACCGTTTTAAGATGCCAAGATCGACGGGACGGTCGTCAGAGCAAAGTGGTTAAAGAGAGAGGATGTTGGTGATTGAGCCTACTAGATGGCGGTCATGGATCATCTGAAGGAGATTGAGGGTAAGACCCTGGTGTATTACCTTCTGGCCTGCATCATCCATTATATCAACGAGGGTGAAGAAAAACAAGAGAGGTTGACACTGTTATAACTCACTGGCATGTTTTTTTCCATTTGGCAGGATCTCAATAAGGCTGTTACCAGAGGCCTAGAGAAGACGCAGGATTATCTGACTATCCAAATGTGATCAACAACTTGGGTGGATCAGTAGATGTTTGCATGGGACACAGCCTTGTCTTAGACGCAGCGTGGTAGAAAAGGCATAGAAGATGACATCTTGACATCTCCTCCCGAACAAAGATCACTTTGTCTGGCTATGAACCAACCAACTGTACCAGCGGCACCCAGGAGACTGTCAACACAAACTGAAGTCCCTTAGATGATGCTAGTAATGCCGAGTGAGCCATGACCGACATCGTGAACAACAACATCGTATCAAACAAGGAACGAATGTTCCTCGAAGAAACACATACGGCAATGATGAGCTACATGAGTGAGCAAGAGTAATCATGACCAGTGGATGCATGTAGCCGCAGCCTATGCTTACTGCAACAAAGGTGGTTTCTGCTAAGGATGCCGTCCTCGGAAACAGTCTTCGACTGGGATAACAGCAAAGTATCATCATTTCAAAGTTGAAGCGGATTCATCATTATGCTGCAGAAGAAATGGGCAGATATGTCGTAATGCCAGTCACTAATCACAATGCCCCTGCCCATTTCTCTCTTAAGGAGGTGACCGATCATGACCAACTTAGTATTGAAGTCACCAGAGGGATTCGTGTATACTATGACGTTGTAATATGCTAATAAGGGCATAAGTAGCATACCATTTAATTCGGGGATAACTTTCAATATTTCAAGCTATCACATAAATGAAGATATCTATACCAATGTTTTAAAGTTAATATTATGTAAATTGGGGCCATAATCATCATCGTAAAACATCATTGTTTCAGGAAATATGAAAAATGTTGAGGTGAAAGTTACCCTTTCAACCAAAAGGCGCTAAATCCATTTCAGATTTCAACCAAAAGGCGCTATATCCACATATTTATATTCTTTACTCTGATTGGCCAAATCCTGCCAGCATGTAGAAATTTGACCAATCAGAAAGCAGGGCACAAAGTGGATTAATAGATGATGCAATGTGTATTATTATTGTACCTTTTATAAGCATTTAAAATCCCTCGGATGGAACATTCCGTGATATTCCCTCCACCACCAGTTAACAACTGTATAATGTAGCATTTACACACCTTCTATACTATTGTCAGTGAACAACTCAATAATTATTGACTGTAAAAGTTATCTGCCAAAAGGCGCTATATCCATGATTGATGGCAAAAGGCGCTAAATCAAACAACAACAAAATATGAAAAATTATATAAAATACATGCTGTACGCAGGATATTTCTAACTTGCATTTTGTTGACCTAGTGGTAGATTTTCAACCTGTAGTATAGATTTGATGAATAAACAGAGACAAATGTGTGTAATTAATCTTCATAATGTACTTGCGGCTTTGGTAAATGGTACACACCTTGCTGGCTGCCAGTAACGGATGAGTTCCTCGAGTATCAGTGACTGGTGACCCATATTGCCAACAATATATTTTGATTCCCTTGACACAGCCATACAAAAGTGATTGCAATGACGTTATAAGCTCTTAACTTGAACCTTTCGATATTCAGTTTAATAATAATAATAGGAAAATATTTATATAGCGCATAATATGAACACATCTATATGCGCTTCACAATTAATTCACAAATGATTGAACACATTCACCTTTATCATGTTTATATAATATAAAACCTAACTATTTTAACTAAAAAAATAAGTAATTAAACAACAAACCCTACAAAATATACTTAATAAGGCACAATATTGGGCATTTAAGGGAAGAGCATAAATGTTGTCGACGGATGAGGCATTGCGTATGTGGAGAGAAATAGAGTTCCATAGTTGTGCAGCTAAGATGCCGAAGGCACGTTCCCCATAGAATCTTGTGTTGGTCCTAGATATCTGGAGAAGGTTCTGGTAATTTGAGCGAAGAGTACGGGTTTGGGGTATATTTCTTGATGAGATCTAAGATGTAGTGAGGAGATTTGCCATTGAGTGATTTGTACACTCGGAGCAGGATCTTGAACTGGATACGGAGGTGAATTGGAAGCCAGTGCAGATGATAGAGGGTAGGTTTGATGTGCTCATGTTTGCAAGATCTAGTGACAATCCTTGTGGTTATGTTCTGTATGCGCTGGAGTTTGTTAATTTGTGCATCTGGAACTCCCCCCAAGAGTGCATTGCATGTATCTAGCCGGGACATGACATCTCTGCAGTAGTCTGGTCCAGGTAAAATTGCAATAATAGATTCACTGTGCCTGAAATCATTATGTTTAGCCACTAACGTCAAGTTTGTAACATGTCTAGAAGAGAAGTTATACCAAGTATGATGTTACGGCGGCTATTTGAACACCATATGGCGGTCATTTTTAAACTATAATGGCTGCCATCTTAGATTAGGATACTTCATTGACTTGAAGCATTTGGGTACATATGTATAATTTCTGTACCTGGAAAAATATGTTTAAACACTTATTTAAACTTAATAACCTGTCTAGAGGCGAAGTTATGTAGTTTTCATTTTACAACGGCGGCCATTCTGAATTGTATAATGGCAGACATCTTAGATTAGACTTTTCCTAGAACTTGAAATCTTCATAATTATGATCGTTTTCAAAGATTGCTTGAAAACACATATTTGGACACTTTAATGAACTTGAAAATGTCGGCCATTTTGGACGCCATTTTGGATTCTGCGAAAACCCTTATAGTGGATTAAAGGGAACTTGAAGTATGTTATTCTGTCTTGAAAAATTCGGCTTGTTCAGAGAAATATCTGGGTTTTACCTGACTATTCTGTCAAGCTATTGCACCACACTGGAATCTATTCTTTCTCCAAGAGACATTTCACATTAAATGAATAATCAAGCGTATACAGAAGTATGCATTGGTTGCTAGGGGAAATTTATGTCGCTAGGAAACGCTACTTAATTGATATTTACTTCAAATTTATGTTGTTCGGCCAAGCAGCACTTTGCATTCCCATGTACAGTGAGTACATCAAAGGAAACACATATTTATGTTTACAATGATTAAATCATTTGTAAATTAATGATTTTTTAAATTTCAGTTTGATTTCTTGTGAATAATAATAATAACCCATTTTTATATAGCGCGTGAAACATAGTGATTGTACGTGTCTGTATGCGCTGTACAGAAAAAAGACAACGAAATACAAGTACAGTATGTACTGGGTTTCCAACAAACATGCATGAATTAAATGTTAAATAAGTGCGTCTTTAAAGCAATCAATGGTATCATTATTTTTTTCAGATTTACCGGGAGACTGTTCCATAAGGTTGCGGCAGTGTGAGCAAAGCTGTGTTCACCATATGACCTGTTCAAACTGGTGGAATAACAAATAATGTTTTCTTACTAGAACGAAGATTTATTGATGGTATGTCTCTTAGTCTCTTAGAATAAGAGACACTGATTCGTGTTTCCTAATACGAAAATAAGACGAGCTGCAGAGTTCTGCACAACCTGCATCTTTTGCACTCGACGAGCCGGAATCCCAGAAAGGAGGCTGTCACAAAAATCAACGTGACACATCACACATGCATGAATTAAGCGTTCAGTAGTGTGTTTATCTATCAGATTGCGAATTTTTTTTCAAATTCTGTGAAGTGCAAAAGATTCAGATCTGCATTTCTGTGAAACAAAATTGTCCATAGTGAAATTATCGTCAAATATTGCACCCAATTTTCTACACTTCTTGACAGAGTAAACCTGTGCTAGTGTTAATGATTGATACACGATCTGTCGAACTAAAACGTGAAGATATGTATAGAAATTCAGTCTTGTTGCTATTGAGCTTCATACCGTTTACTTGTGACTATTCTTTAATCGCTTGAACACAATTTGACCATTTGTGAAATAACATCTCCTACATCTGACTGTTGCTTAATACTTAAATGCTTAATACAATTGAGTGTCATCAGCGTAAAACATTATGATTATCAATTAGTGCCTCTAGTGGCGCAGTGTATAGTGTGAACAACAGGGGACCTAGCACTGATCATTGAGGTACCCCTTGGGAAATACAATATCTTGATGATTGTTTGTTTTCTATAACAACAGTGTGGGTTCGATTTGACAAATGAATGAGACTCAATCCAGTCAAGTGCCCTACTGGAAATACCAAACTTTTGCGACTATCGTTGCAACAAGACATCATGTTTTATGGTATCAAACGCAGATGAAAAATCTAAGAGGACAAGTATGAATTCCTCACCCTTATCAAGTGTCAACAATGTATCATGTTTTATTCGCAATAAGGCAGTTTCTACACTATGGAATTATCTAAACTCAGATTGAAATTTTGCGTGGAGTTCAAAATGATTTAAGTACTGTTGCAACTGTATTGCCATTCTTTCTAATGTCTTAGCAAAGAACTTCAATAAGTTCGTCAGAATCACATTTCAACCTTTGAGAATCACTACAATATTCGCAAATTAGATTTTTCAGGAAAACATCCCCTTTTAAATGAATCATTAATAACAAAAGTTATGAACGATGTAAGTTCATGAAGACATTTCTTTAGCAAGTGAATTGGGATCGGCTCAAGATTACACGTCGTTGAAGTAGAGGCAGTGATAACTTGCAACACTTCTTTCTTAGTGACATGCTTACATGTGTCAAATGAAAATGTTGTCTGCTATTCAGGAAGTCGATCAGTATCAGTAGGTAATGAATGATGACTGCAGTTCTTCAGTTATCTTGTTGACTTTCTCAGCAAGGAAATGAAGGAACTCAATGTTGTCTAAGTTATTAGAAAGGTTAATGTATGATGGACTTGAGGAATTTTTGACTAAAAATCATATATTAATTCCTGAACAATTTGGATTCCATAAAACTCATTCTACCTCTTTAAGCGTAATTAATTTTACTGATTATATCTTACAAAATATGGACAAGGGAAATGTTTGCTGTGGGTTTTGTATGGATCTATCAAAGGCGTGTAACACCATCGACCACCATATTCTTCTTTAAAAATTTAAAATGTTATGGACTAGGGGTTTACCCTTACAGTGGTTCCAAAGTTATTTGTTAAATAGAAAACAATATGTGGTGGTAGATAGTGTCGAATCTGAATATGCAAATGTAGATATTGGGGTACCACAAGGTTCTGTACTAGGACCTCTCTTATTTTTGATTTATGTAAATGATGTCATTAATTTCTTTAAATCGTTACCATTTTCACTCTTTGCTGATGATACAGTTGTATTGTATTTAAATAATTATGTATCTTTGTTAATTTCTACTATGAATCAACAATTAGATGAGCTTAATGAATGGTTTAAATGTAATAAGTTGTTTTAACATTTCACTAAGAGCAATATATATTATATTTCGTTCTAAGAATAGAAAAATTCCACATGATATAAATCCAATAACAATTAATAATATTATTGTAAAAAGAACTGAGACAATTAATTTTCTAGGTATCATTATTCATGAATCATTAGATTGGAAATATCATATTAAAAATATTTCATCTAAATTATCTAGAAGTATCAGAGTATTGTGTAAATTGAAAAACTTTTTACCTTCTAGGATATTGATTTATATTTATAATGCAATAATCTTACTACACTTAAATTACTGTAATGAAATATAGGGAAAATCATAAAGGGTACACACAAATAAGATACTTTTACTACAGAAACGTGCCATACGTATTATCCCAAACAGTCAATATGTTAAGCCCAGTGCCCATTAGGCGATCTGCGCTTGCGATCTAGCCCGAGTTGCTAGCGATCTCAGTTCGGTGTGAATCGCACCAGTTCGCCGCGAGTCAGCCCGATCTCATTGCGTACGCGATCATTTCGGAGCCCACTATGCGATCTCACAGCGACTTCCTATTGTCCCTATTTCCACGCATGCGCGCATCGTTGAAAATTAGAGCCAGGTATTGTTCGCTCTTGCTTGTCTTGACATCAGAATACGCTTTGCGAGTTTTTTTAATAAACCCAGTGCCCACCTTGCGATCTGCGCCTAGCGATCTTGCCCGAATAGGAGCGATCCCCTGAGATATGTGGTTAAGTCGCAAAGTGGGCACCAATGGCCGCACCAGATCGCTGTAACTCGCGTCCACAAGGGTGGGTGTCGGTTGCGGTCGCAAGGTTTTGGACATGTTTACAAATTTCGTTCTCGATCGCATGTCGGGCGTGATCGCACAAAAAAAGCCATTTGGGCAATTTTTCATATTTCCTGATATCAGGAATTCAATCCTTGTTATCAGGAATTCTGTTTTCAAATATCAATAATTAAATTCTTGATATCAGGAAATAAATTAATGATATCCAGAGTTCGATTTCTTGATATCCAGAGTTCGATTTCTTGATATCAAGAATTCGATTTCTTGATGCCAGGAGTTGAATTTTTAAAATCAGGAATTGCCATTGGTTAGCAACAGAAAATGGTTTCTTGATATCAAGAATTCAATGTTCAGTTAAGCAAAACTGCTCTACAAAGGCGCCCTGCAAGAATCAAGAATTCTTTTCTTGATATTTTTCTTGAATTGTTGATATCAATAAATGATTTGCTGTTGGTAACTCTTGATATCAAGAAAAGGAAATAAATGTTCAAACGGCTAGCCATGCCTTGCCAACAAATTCAGAATTAAAAAACGTGAATTCCTCGTTATTGTATTCCTCGACAATGGGTGGAAATAGGGGCCAAGCTATGACCCCAAGGAGGCCAAATTGAAAAGATCGCGTACACAATGGAATTAGGCTGACTCACTGCGAACTAATGATTCCAAGGTCGCTAGCCCTATGCGATCTTGTCCGAATAGGAGCGATCCCCTGAGATCTGTGTTAAGTCGCAAAGTGGGCACCAATGGCCGCACCAGATCGCACCAGATCGCCGCGAATGCGATCGAGACCGACCTGGTCGCCAGATTTTTGAACATGTCAAAACCCCGGCGACCACAACCGACACCACCCTGGCTTGCGGACGCGAGTTACAACGATCTGGTGCGGCCATTGGTGCCCACTTGGCGACTTAACCACAGATCTCAGGGGATCGCTCCTATTCGGGCAAGATCGCTCTAGATCGCTAGGCCCAGATCGTTAAGTGGGCACTAGGCTTTAGTCATTCTCGTCCTTTTTTGTACAATTGAAAACTCTTCCATTGTCTTATCTTGTGAAACTCAATATTCTTATCTTTATGTTTAAATTACACAGAGGTTTTCTTCCAGAAATATTTGATAATATGTTTAAAACCAATGACTTGTTTCATACATATCCCACTTGGAATTGTCAAAATTAACGCAATACCATTACTCACTTAAAGGGACTACAGCGTCTATATGGCCTAATTTTCACAATTCGGCTCTCTATACGTAATTTTGCCCGAAGAAAAATAATTTGGCAATCATTTCTCATGAAATCAATAGATTTTGGGGTAATTAGAAAATATCTAATTGTCCTGGGAACGCCCCTTTTAAATCGCCAAAATGTGACGTCATCTAAAGAACGGACTAGTGAACTAAATTCTGTAGATGACGCGTCATGACGTAAGCCAATGAATTGTCAATCACATGTCAATCACGCTGCCGATTCCGGACCCTAAATGTGGGTGGGGCGTAAACTGGCTGCTAAGTGAGATTTGGCATCAGAAAATTAGTCTTAAATCACTACTGTGTTTATTTTCATGGATTTTTTTTCTGCAGACATATGTTTCAAGTCATCAACTATGGAATAAGTGTCAAAGTACGTTGTATTCTTTAGGTCCTTTAACAATCAGAACCCATTATATGTGACCTTACACCACAAAACGACCGTTATGTCGCTGTGGTAGTTTCTCTTTTATTAGCTAAAATAGTCAAATTTTGTTCAAAATATGAGATTTAGGATTTTGGTATTTCCTGAATAAGCATAATTTAATCTAGCTTCTGTAACATTTTGAGCGACAGAAATCATGTTTAAATATTATTTTTTCATCTTATAATTATGATCTTATTATAGCGCTTTAATGGAGACTGATCTTTTTTATGGCCCATTTCTCCCTTATTTTAAAACTGTTTCAGCCATATTCCAAATCTTTGCTGTTCATTTTGAGAGGGTTTGTCTAGTCCAAATATGACGAATGATATACCATTTTAAAGGTAATGACTTCTATTTTAATGTTTTATGAAAAGCAGCACAATCAATTTTCCCGACTTATTGGTCGTTTTGTGATGTAAGGTCACATATTAGGTTGGTGTAAATGGTGTAAATGAATGGAATTCTATTAGTAAAGATCTAGCACCACTCTTACTCGTTTCAAAACCCTATTCAAGCGCTTTGCGTTTCATGAGCTGTCATCCATGACTGACTAGATCTCTCCCCTTTCCTCTTCTCCTCTCTTTCCTATCCTGTGTGAATGCGTATGATTGTGATGTATAAAGTTACTGATATTATGCTGTTTGTCGTTTTATTGTAAATTATTAATTATTCGGGCCTTATATACAAGCTGCTGCTTTACAGAAGTCCCGGCTTTAAATTGTATATTTGCATTTATTTTGTGATATTTTCCATTTTACTTTTTGCCGAATAAATGCAATTCAATTCAATTCAGGAAGAGGAACTTCACTGTCATGAGAACTTGGAAGAACCTTGACAGAACATGGCCGGGTAAGTTGATCCACTTTTCTGAACAGTTCACGGTTACTGCAGTCTTTCAGCTGATCTTTGTGGTGCTGCTTTTTGCCAGATGATAGTTAATTGCTGTATTGATGAAAGGCACTTCTAATAATCTGACGGTCGATTTCTTGGAGAAAAGGCCTTCCTTTCCATAGTACCCGGAGTTCTTGCTTTGCTGTACGGAGCTCGTCATTGAACCAATGAAAGTCAGGATGACTTCTGACTGTACGCGATATCATCGGGGCATGCTTATCGAGGAGAGCAGCAAGGACACGCTCGTATTGATCGATTAGGGTATTCATATCATTTGATGGAGAGAGACACAACTCAGATTTCAGAATGTCATTGCGAAAGTGTTCGAGATTGATATCACGAATTTTCCGCATGTTGATGGCGATTTTCCCAGGTCCAGGCTTTCGTATATGCAGGGAGCACTTAACAGCTACGTGATCAGATTAAAGGTAGCTGGTTGAGCCGACATCGCTGACGAAAATGTTAGTGTCACGAGAAAGAATGAGGTCCAGTGTATGACCACCTCGATGTGTAGAAAGGACACCGGCTGTTTCAAATTGGGGGATGTGATCAATTTCAGAGTTGACATGAAAGTTGAAATCTCCAACTATCAGAAGTCGATGGGGAGTTGACATCAGTTGCTCCAACAAAGATGAAAACTTTTGGAGGAATGACTGGTCTGTTATCTCTCCTGTGCTTGTTATTTGAGGGCGATATATAACAAACAGTTACACCGGAGTTTGCTGGCGAGATGTCAGTAGTAGATTGATATGCTCAAATGAAGACAATTCTGGAGATTCAACTGTTTGAACGTGAAAAGATGTGTTGATACAAACACCGACGCCTCCATCCACACGACTAACACGTAGATTGTGGTACCACGCATAGTTCTTGAGTGTAGATAGAAGTTGTGCCAATGTAAAGTCATCACGATCTTCTCCAGAGCACCACGTCTCTGTGACGGCTAAGATATCGATGCTTTTACCAATTGCGAAATGAATTCAAGCTTGTAATGATTGAAAAACAGATATTCTAGGTCACCCAGCGCAATATCTTATGAAAAAAGTAAGATTTGTTGTTCTTAGAATTGGTTTTGAAATTCTAATAATACACATTTGCGAGCGAGCTTGTTCTCTCCCACAATGCACCAATTTGTGACGTGAGATACATACTATGCGCCTATTTATGTTTTTTCACTGAAGCGAATGTGTTCTTTTGATCGGACCAGTACAATGTTCGATCATTAATAGTTTAGTCCACGCTGCGCCACTGACCGTGCCATTGAGCATTACTGCATTGTTGAACCGTTTAAAAATACTTGCCTGCCCGATATTGTAACACGTTTGACTTTCATCGGGATTTTAATAGACACAAAGATTTGTAAACGGGGTTATTGATTTTGCTGGCTCTGCATGACCGGCTATTATGAATGACAAAAGCAGTGATCACAATGCAGTGGCACCGGATTCAAGCCTACTCAAGAAATTGAGCAAAGTGAGGGTGCTACGTAAGGGTCTCATGATTGTGTGCAGTAAATTCAATTATTTCCTCAGAGTTAATGACATTAGACAAATCTCTTAGAAATCAACCAAAGTGAGTCAAATCCTGAAAATATTGAAGCACATCCAGAAATTCGGACATACACTTGCATTTTTTGGGCTCCAAACCTGCAGTTTATAAGCCGATAAATTCCTGTAGAGGTCCAAAGGCTGACACATTGACAAAGTTCCCCAATGGAGTGGAATTAGGCGACCGTCCTCCCTGGATGAACTACCCGAGCGGGGACTTCACAGCCACAGGTACTTCAGGCCTTTCTCCCATGATGTAGTCTTCCCACACCATCAGGTGTGTGTTGTCGACAACAAGTAGTAGGTAGGTCCACCGTGCTTGTAGTTTTGGAGATCCTCGGGTACGACTATCGGTACTTCACCACATGGTTTGATGATCTATGTTACGGTGAGCGGACATGACCAGTAACCGTCCGATCCTCGATAAAACAATCCAGGAGGCGTAACTTCCTGCTGATCATGCTACACTTCCCATACTCGCACGATAGTTGCGCAGCTTTGCACCACGGTCCTCTCACTCAGATTGATCATAGACTATGTGAGCTGAGAAAAGCATTTTATCTCAGTCTGGCCGTTGGTACAATATTGGAAGAAATCCTTGAATCTTTTATAGTCTTTGATATCTCACCGAATGTAGGCTGAGTGGTGTTTGCCTGTGGAGCTGATTCCTGTGCATCAGGCGAGGTAGACTGCGCATGTGTTGATGTGCTCATAGGATGAGAGGCGGGCGGTTCAACAGGATTGCGAAACTCCAGGAACTTTCTTGCGTGTACCATGCTCTCAAGGAAGGTTTGCTCGCATTCTGCCATCCACTGTCCCTCCTGGGCATATGCCTCTTTATCTGTAACGTTTTCCACCAACTCCTCATGTTTGGTTTCCACCTTCTGAAATTGTTCTTCAGCCTTTTTCACATAGTTCTTCAGCATTTGGGCATCCACCGTAGCACCTGTGGTCACCAACTTATCAATTGCCATCAAAGCGCGGGTTAGACCCCCTTTCAAATTTCGGCGAGGCAGCGTAAGTTTGTTTATGTCCGTCATGTTTGAGTCCGTGAATCAAAGGTCCAGTAAATACAGTTGTTGACGATGTTATGGAATATGGACTCAAGAACTTGTGTGAGTTCTAGCTTTAACACGTTGTTGCAATGATGAAACAAAGGAGACATCCGCTTAACTCAAAGTTGGTTCCTTTATTGTGATGCAGTCTTGGATCATCATTACTAAGCGAAATTAACAACTGTGTGGGATGCAAGAGCGTCGATTTCTTCTCGCCATTGGGGGGGATGATTCGTCATTTTGACCATCTCTGGCGAGGGAGCGAAGCGACAACCCGGGTTTTTTATGGCTGAGGGGGGGGGGGCAAAGCTTTTGAATTCAGCTGTTTAGAAATTGGAACATTATTAAGTGCACATTGCAAGCATCATGTTATGAGCTGGGGTTTGTCCAATATGAACTTTAACCTGATAGATACATATATTGCCAGCATTCTGATGGTACCCTGAATAGCATCAGTCATGGGATACCCACATTGGGAAGCCTATTTGGGGTCCAGGGGGCGGAGCCCCCGGAAGCTTTGGGATTTGTAATATCCAGATATAAAGATGTTGTCTATATTATGTAAATATAGAGTTAACTATTCTTTAGTTAATTGGCTTTTCAATTAGCTGTTTAGAGATTATTAAGTGCACATTGCAAGCATCCTGTTATGATGAGGGCACTGTCCAAGTATGGATGAATTTTAGCCTGATAGATAAATACTGTTGATTGCAATCATCCTGATGGAACCCTGAATAGAATAAGTCAAGGGATACCCACATTGGAAAGCTTATTGGGGGTCCAGGGGGCGAAGCCCCCGGAAGCTTTGGGATTTGTAATATCCAGAAATACAATTAAGTATTGAATACGGTAGTTAGCTCAATTTTTGTGAGCGAAGCGCAAACGCACAGTGGGCCAGGATCGCTTGAAAGTTTGCCAAGAGAGAAGTCCTGAATAAAACTATTTAATGAGTACATGGCTGGCACTGGGTCAAATAACCTTAATGGGGGTTCCAGGGGCGCAGCCCCGGAAGATTTTGGATTTGGGCAGTTTAGAATTATCAAAAAGTGGTTTAAAGAAGACTATACAGTCAAACCTGCTAATGCGACCACCTGTCTATAGCGACCACCTGCTCATAGTGACCGCTCTCTGGTCCCCCCATGAAAAATCATGTGTTAAGCGACCTGCCTAATGCGACCACCTGCCTAACGTGACCAGCGACCACCCCATTTGGGTCCCGACGCACGTTTAAACCTGTGTATAGCGACCAAAAATAGCGCTTGAGCGACCAAGGCACCAATAAGTTTGCCTTTGGTCAATGCATAACTCAATTCATTAAAAAGGCCTAACCGACACCAAGTCATTCAGACTCATAAACAAAGATTGGGCCGTATGCATAAAAACAAGCAATTGCTTGTGCTAGCCTTTTGCTTGAATAGGTATGCATGCAAACAAGCAATTGCTTGCAAGCAAAAGCATTTGCTTACAGGCACAAGCAATTGCTTACTGCTCACCAAACAAGCAATTGTTTGAAACCGTATGCAGAACACGAACCTTTTACTTGTGTTGATAAGCAATTGCTTGCGTTTTTTCAAGCACATCCAGACCAGCTTGAGCTCTTGCTTACTCAGGGCATTCGCGTTGAAGGATCACATTTTCATACCGTTTCAGGATGATTACGAGCTCCTTATTCCAGAGGTTATGTTGTGATTTCATATTTAATAACATTTCTGTTATTTTAGACTTTTTACGGCAATTTTCGTCTATCGATCTGCACAGAAACCCCCCTAATGCTCTGTGCTGTTTCCCCTATTTGCGTAAGCAAAAATACTGCTGCCAGGTCGGGCACGAAGCGTTGTTGTCCTGCAGTGCGATGTTCGCACAACCGTAACGATCCTTTGTCCAACACGTAAGCAATCGCTTAGGCAGTGCAAGCAAAAGGTTTCAGCACAAGCAAAAGCTTGTGCATATGAATTCAAGCAATTGCTTGAACTTGATATTTTGCTTGACAAGCTCTTGCTTGTGCTTAAAGCAATTGCTTATTAAAAACCCACTAAATGCAGCCATCTCTACCAAAAAACCACTAAATGCAGCCATCTCTACAAATAGAGTTTAAGTGTATGCTCCCTCTATCATGCTGCATCTCCATTCACCCAGCCCACACCATACATCTGGTCAGAATCGTGTCATTAGGGATAAAGAGGTTGTAGTCAATGTCAATGACAACCGAACAGTAAAAGAACAGTGATTGTTGATGCAATGTGCGCCATATGTCACTGGCCATCTCATAAAGGTGAAGCATTTGAAGCAGTCACTGAATGGCACGCAAATATATTGCTGGAAGAATTTCCTTTTGGTACTGATATCATACACTTTTGTAGTAACATACACAGTTAGGCCAGCCTGAAGTCTGCTGAACAGGAACAGAGATGTGCCCTATCCAAATGCGACAAGTCTATGAAGTCAGTGGGAAATGCGCAGCTCCTGATCCACAGGAGTTTTTCACTATATCAAGCTACCAAAACAAACCCTTTGAGCTTACCCTGTGAAAGGTGGTGTGATTATGGACAGTTTGAACCTTAGCTTGGTCAAAGCCATCTGTACATTGGTGGTGGATCCAAAGAAGAAAGAAAAGAGTGTTGTTCTCACAGTGGGGTCTGCTATGGAGCTTCCTGCCCTTGGATCTACACAATAGGCATAAAGAGGCTGTTACGAGGGTCTTACTCTACACATTCTACAACAGAGTAGTTCACGGAGTCGACAGAGTAGTTATTCATGTCAATGACACTGACGTCACAAGCACTCTCACTGATCTCTCAGAGCTGTGTGTGAGGACAGCCCAGAATCGGAACATATAGACACTGCTGGTAAGGAAAAAACCTGTTAATGCTTTAACAGGTGACATTATCACTCCGATACGAGAACTAAATATGGATGTGTACATCTCCAAAGCAGACCAGTTTAAGGATCTGGTCTGGGAAAACTTTTTTTTTTCAGTATACGCTTGACGTGGACTTTCAGCAGATAGTCCTCAAGGTTTTGCACACAGTTTTTGTTCCTAGAAGGTCCTATACGCCACTTCTGGGGCCAATCCTTAATAACAGTACCCCCTTACAAGCTTCATAATGTAGAACTTGTAAGAGACTCTGCCTTGTCATGTAAGCCTTCAGTTACACTTCGTCCATTCTGGGTGATTATAGTCCTCGATTATAATTATTGTTGGAGTCCACTGATGGTCTCGTGACCCCCTCCAACCCATTTTTGTTAAAGATCAAAATATAGCCTGTTATTACCTCTTAAAAGAGTTATTTGCATTTCATACATAAGCACTGTATTCAAAATTCACGTCCATGTGTGACGCATCACGTTGTAACGACGTGTGACACAGTAACCAAAGATGCAATATGCTCAAATTTGGTATCAAACGATGCGCAGGACTTTAGGGAAGACCTCCATGAAAAAAACAATCTGGAATCAGTAGTGCATTGTGGTGTAATTGTGCAAGATGTGTGACTGGGGTATTCATGACGCCTAAGGCTATAACACACTATTTAGTGCATTAGGTGTGGTTTTCTTGAAAGTCATACTGTGGACTTCCTGTAGCTAGTTCGCGAGGTTGTCCACCTAGGTTGTGATCCTAGAAGGTCCTAGAAGTCATTTCTGGTGGCCAACCTTTTACAACAGGCAAAAGCTGAAATCCTAAAAAAAAATGGTGGTTTGCCCCCTGGGTAGTATGTATTAATCGTCGCTTGATAATCATGACGGCTAGAAAGGGCGATTTTTCAGCCACCGGCTTTTGTAGAAATTGACAAAAAGTTAGAACTCGAAATTGTGTCACTACAGACTTTGTAAAAGATTCCCTATCCAGAGAACCTACCCAAGTCGAATTTCCCATAGAAACCCATAGGAAACCCATAGAAAACCCATAGGAATATCCTATGGGTTTCTATGGGTTTCTATGGGTTTCTACGGGACCAACAGAAATCCATAAAATAAAAACCCATAGAAACCCATAGGACCCATAGAAACCCATAGGACCCATAGAAACCCATAGAACCCATAGAAACCCATGTTCCACTTTCCCTATTGAAACCCATAGGATCCCATAGAAACCATTAGGCCTATGGATCTCTATGGGAATCCTATGGGTCTTGGTTCTATGGGAATTTCGACCTGGGTATATCAGGGTATCAAAAAAATTTAAACAAATTAAAATGATATTTCTATTTTAAATAATCCAATTTGTAATGATAAAAAAAGAAATAAAAAAAGGAGATTGAGAGAGGGTCAAACTCATGACCCTGAGCCTCTAAAACGAGGTCGCTATCCAATACACCATACAGTACTTGACAGATATTGAAGGGAAATTTAGCGTGAATATACAATCACCAATGAGCCTTATAACCCTACACCGAGTTTAGTATCCTGACACAATATCTCTTTAATTTGATGTTTGAATATCGAAATTTGATGATGAAAATGATTCTTGCATTTGTCCTCAGAAGAGGAGATGAATAATGTTAACAGTGAATGAACCTTGCTGGATAATTTAGGCCGTTTGTGTCGAGCGGATGAATAGTTCTATTACATAGCGATCTTTTTTCTTTTTTTTGGTGTGATCAAATCAGATCAGATTGTTCTATCGTAGATGGCGATGTTTCACGTTAGACAGTGGCGAACCAACTACTGTATACAATGATTACTGATGATTATAATACTGAAAGTAATTATATAATGCAATAAGTCTTGGAAAATGATTATAAATGCTGGTTTTCACAGCACCTTTTCACTACCTTAAACAAATGGTATATAATTTGTCATATTCAGAGAAGGCTAGAAATGAGCGCCAAAGATCTGGAAATGACTGAAGCAGTTTTAAAACAAGGGAGAAACGGCCCACAAAGACAGGTGTCAAGCGCTGTAATCTGATTTTGTATTCGATAAAAATATACTTTAACATGGTTTCTGACAGTCAAATTGTCATACAAGATTAAGATACGTTCAACTTGGAAATACAAACATCCTGAATCCTTTTGTCTAAATTGGACTATTTCAGCTGATAACAAAGAAACTCAATTTGCGACACAACATGGTCGTTCAGTGATGTAAGGATAGATAGAGAGAGATAGATAGATAGATAGATAGATAGATAGATAGATAGATAGACAGACAGACAGACAGACAGACAGACAGACAGAGTGACAGACGGACGGACGGACGGATGGGTGGATGGATAGATAATTATACAAACTACAAACGTGATTTCTTTAAGTGATGATGATAATGATCAACCAGAATTTGTCTAACTTGGCTATAGTGATACCAGAATGGTATTTCGCTACTTCCCGTATCTTCTTTTTGTTTGTCAATCTAAATATCCGTGCAGTTTATGGAGCTAGTCTGTCTTAGTGGCCACCTGTTTATAAAGCAGCCAACCTGCCTTAGAAACCGTAATTGATCCCCTGCAGAGAAAAACAATGGATACAGTTGGCACTTTTCGTACTTCCCCTTGGTGGTCACTTTACACAGGTTTGACTGTATACTATTAATAGGGGATAATCATTAGCACAAGTCCGTCTTATTTTGCCGGTATGACATAGGCTATTTAGCTAAAGTTCCTTCCTTCCTTCCTTCCTTCCTTCCTCCCTTCCTCCCTTCCTCCCTTCCTCCCTTCCTCCCTTCCTCTCTTCCTCCTTCCTCCCTTCCTTTCTCCCTTTCTCCCTTTCTTCCTTCCTTCCTTCCTTCCTTCCTTCCTTCCTTCCTTCCTTCCTTCCTTCCTTCCTTCCTTCCTTCCTTCCTTCCTTCCTTCCTTCCTTTCTTCCTTCCTTCCTCCCTTCCTCCCTTCCTCCCTTCCTTCCTCCCTTCCTCCCTTCCTTCCTCCCTTCCTCCCTACCTTCCTTTCTTCCTTCCTTCCTTCCTTCATTCCTTCCTTCCTTCCTTCCTTCCTTCCTTCCTTCCTTCCTTCCTTCCTTCCTTCCTTCCTTCCTTCCTTCCTTCCTTCCTTCCTCCCTTCCTTCCTTCCTTCCTTTCTTCCTTCCTTCCTTCCTTCTTTCCTTTCTTCTTTCTTTTTTATTTCTTTCTTCTTTCTTTTTTTATTTCTTTAGCTATCTATCCAGCCATCCATCCATCCATCCATCAATCTATCGATCTATCCATCCATCTCTATTCAATATATCTTTAAGAGGGAACTTGCCCCCCCCCCCCCCCCCCCCCCCCTGCCACGCCTTGGGTAATAATTATTTGTTTTGTGTAAATATTTCTTATTTACTATACATTATACCCTGATGAGCTGTGCAGCTGTGACAACGTACGTGTGATCGTGAGCGGTCAAATTTGAATTATAATTATCATTACATTTGTATTATACCTGGGCGAATGCAAAGAGAGCTCGAGGTGAGGGAGTGTTCCTGCCGTTTGGTGAGCATTATCTCGAACCCGAAATATCCTTTTTGACCTTTATACTTCAATGAGTAGAGCCTGGCTAGACAGGTCAGTCCCACGTGCACTGAAATGTGTCAGTGTGGTGTGTTGATGACCACAACAAGGCAGATTAACTAGTACGTATTAGTAACTTTAGTAAACGCCAGCGCGGAGCGCTAGCGTTCTAGGTCGAGCTAATAGGCCCCCGAATGTATTATTGTTTGTGCACGATAATTGGGCTTAAAATGATACATATGATACGGTACTTGCCACCGATTAGCAGATAAATATGTGATACAAAAATGGGGTGGATAAAAATTATGATTTTTTGCTTCATTCTGCATCAAAATAATTGATTTATGCACCTCCTTGACTTTTCTCTGTGTTGTATCGCGACTTCTGAACAATCGATGACCGTACGACGACCACTAAACGCACGAGTCAGATATGCCGTCTATTCGGCGGGCGCGGTACTTGAATGGAGACTGAAGCGCGATCATCGATCGTTCAGAAGTCGCAATACAACACAGAGAGAAGTCGAGGAGGTGCATAAATCACTCATTTTGATGCAGAATGAAGCGAAAAATCATAATTTGTATCCACCCCATTTTTGTATCACATATTTATCTGCTAATCGGTGGCAAGTACCGTATCATATGTATCATTTTAAGCACAAGTATCGTGCACAAACAATAATACATTCGGGGGCCTATTAGCTCGACCTAGATCTGTTTAGTGGTCGTACGGACTTACGCGTCAGATCGATCTGTCGTTTACTTGGAATCGGCGGGCGACTTGAATGGAGACCAAAGCGCGATCATCGATCGTTCAGAAGTCGCGATACGACACGGAAAGAAGTCGGGTAGGCGGATAAATCACTGATTTTATGCGGAATGGAGGGGAAAATCATAATTTTAATGCACCGGACAGTTGGATCACATATCGGAGATTCCATCGGTTGTAATTCCGTATCATATGTATAATTTTAGGTCAATTAGCCTGCACACAAAATGTTGCAATTTCGGTACGGTGTGAGCTGGACGTAAAAACGCTAGCGCTCCGCGATAGCATTCTGTAGAGTTAATGTGGCGTAGATAAAAATGATGATTTTTCGCTCCATTCCGATTGCACTTTTGAACGATCAATGATCGCGCTTTCCAAGTAAACGACAGATCGATCTGACGCGTAAGCTATATTCCGTACGACCACTAAACGCGCGCATCAGATCTGCCTTTATTGGAATTTTCAAATTTGTTGATAGTTTTCCATCTCAAAAATACATGATTCGATTAATAAATACCCAAATTTCGCAAAAATAATCGTGAATTTGGATGGACCCCGAAAAGACGATCGCGCCTTCTGCGACCACGCACAACAATTGTAGCAGATCAAGCTTCTGAAGCTCAAAGATAATGGTAGAAAATTTTAACAAGCCAAGATTTGTTTATAATTTTCGAGGCCGAGACCGTTGACGACGGTCGAGACCGCTTCAATGCGATCTCGAGACCACACTCGCCTTTTTAGTCAGTAGCCCTGTCGGGCCAGTGAAATTGTTTTTCCCCTATTCTGGTCGCCGAAAGAAAATTTACTGGCCCCAAAATTGTTTTACCTATTCAGATGAAGCATGACATAAAAGAAGCCAGATTTTTTTCATGCTGTCAATGTCGGATTGAAAATCTGCTTGCCCGATCGGGCCACGAAAATATAACTTTTATACATTTTGCTGGCCCCAAGTGCAATTTTACTGGCAGCGGGCCATACCCCCCAACAGTCTTTTTTGGATCAAGGGCGGTGGGTTTGAACCCATAGTTCGCTCATTCTTTATAAACGTTTCCTATATCGAAGGATAAGGAGTAGGGCGATCAATTTTAGTTTGATTTGTTAGGTGGATACAAAAAGTAAACTATCCTCTTCCCTCCCTCATCTCCCTCCCTCCATTTCCCTCCCTCCCCCCCACCCCCCCCAGTCGTTCTTGCATCATCAACTCCATGATCATCAATCATCATCACCATCATCATCATCATCTTATCCCAGGGTGAAAAAATCCCATTGACTATATTACCAATTGAATTCAATTGGTAAATCAGGATTTACCAATTGAAAATTACCAATTAAAAATTACCATTTGCAATCAATTGGGAATCCGAAGTATAGAGAACCAGTTTCAAAAAGCCCCCTTACTCGTGTACATAAATGTACCCACATGGACTTTTGTGAACACACGCGTTATGAACGAAAATGGACACATGACATGGATTGACAAAATATCCTCCATGACCACTGAAGCCAAATCGAATAGGGTTTTCTGCAAGATGTAGGTACCCATAGTAGAATTTCCCATAGAAACCCATAGGAAACCATAGAAACCCATAGAATATCCTATAGGGTTTATATGGGTTTATATGGGTTTCTATGGGACCAACAGAAATCCATAAAATAAAAACACCCATAGGACCCCCCATAGAAACCCATAGAAACCCCATGTTTCCACTTTCCCTATTGAAACCCATAGGATCCCATAGAAACCCATTAGGCTATGGGTCTCTATGGGAATCCTATGGGTCTTGGTTCTAGGGAATTTCGACCTGGGTAGTTATTATGTTTTATGTTATGGTTTAAATCCCCGTTCTGTTTTTTTTTTATTGGGTGGGGGGGGGGGGAGGACTCTGTGATCCTCTTAACCTTTCATTGCTGGAAATTGTGAAAGTTAAATTATAAGTGAACTCTTAATTGTATTTAGCTCCACCATTTCCTTCTATCTCCCTCTTTATATATTCCACTGGTGGAACTGTAAAAACAAGTATGCAGATGATACATAATGTTAGCATGAATATCATAATGTGATTACCATGGAAAGTTTTTATATAATTTAATGTATTCTGATTCTAAACTATTTATCTAATGAAATGAATACAAGGGGTGATTAATAAGTACAAATTGATTTTCCTTACTCACCATTCTCTGCAATTTCGTCATCTTAGTGTATCCCACTGAAGATGCTGATGGTGAATCTGGAAAACCAATCATGCAGATGATACGAAACAATAAGCATGACTTTTGTTGTGCACCATAGTTGTACGATGTGTCATTAAACGATTACAATATTCGAATTTGATTTTTAAAATATGTTTAATAATAAATTAAATATACGTCACATTATAGAATAAAACAGTTTATCTATGGACATATAGAATATCAAAAGACAAATCACATTATTGTGTTGACAAAAAAGTGTATAATTATGTTATGTATTATTATCTGTCTGAATTATAAAATGTATCTATTTCCGTCATTAAAGGTAAGTTTAAAACTGTTATTTCCAGTTACCTGTATTGGTTATCGCTATTAAAATGTGAAGGTTAATTAATACGTTTAAATTGATCCAGGGACAAAGGCAAATGCTTGTTGAGTTCCTTTTGATCTGCATTAGTATACTCAAATGAGCAAATATTTCCAAGGGGCAGGACAACTTCGGCATCACCAACAGGTATTGCGTAATGGAAGGGTTGGCAAAAAAGGGTGCGGAGGGAGCGAAGCAACGAGCGCGTGGGGGTGTGGGGAGGGAGTGGCCCCCTCCCACTTGTAGGGACTGTTCCCATGTTTTTACTTGAAATTGTGCAATCCTGGTGCATACCTATAGGAATGAAATTTGGACTTGACGCCATGTATTTATATTTCTGGGTATCGCGTCACGGTTCTACGACTGGGACAAGTTGTTTTTTGTTCATGATGATAATCAGTTATACAATCTGGCACCAAAAAACAATTATGTTCGCAAAAGTGCATACACAAGTTTAAAACATATGCAGCAGCACCATATGCTACAATATTTATGCACAACAACATGAACCAAACGTAGACGAGAGAGACTCATGGAGCAAGTAAAGCGACCGTCAGGGGGAAAAAGGTTTGATGAGAGGTAGGGTGTCCGACCGTTGCAACGATAAGCATTTGTAAAGGGAGCTTGTTGCATGTTTTACTTGGAATTGTGCAATCTGGTGCTAACCCCGGCCCGGGCAGGAAATTAGACTTGACATGAAACGAGTTGTGTGTAGTTTTTTTTAGCAAAATGAAGAGAAGAATTTCCAACAGAATAAATATACAATAAAACATATTGAGGTCGAAGAATTTACCAATATTTGTCGTTTACTATGGATACAAATAAACAGACGTCAACATATATTCACATGTCCAAGGAACCTTTTAGTTTGTCTTAATTTCAGGATAGCCTAGCGCAAAATCCTTTGTCCAATACAGTGGCCTGACTAGAAATTGACAGACGGGGGATTGTAATGGACCATAGCGTTCGATTCCTTTCGCAATGGGGAGGGGGGTAGGGTGGATAATATGTCATTTCGACGACGCGGACAGATGCGAGCAACCCCAGGAGCGTGCTTAAGGTTTATGGAGGGGGTATGTGACAAAAACAGTATTTACCGAGTGACACTAAAGTCAAACGGGACAATTTGTGGGCGTGTAGCACTTTGACAAGAAAACGTTATAGAAGGGTGGGGCCGTATGGGCCCGGATTAATTAGTTCCTCTCGGGACCAGGGTGGCAGAGTCCCCCGTAGTCTTTCATGATTAAGCTGTTCAGAAATGTTAAGAATATGAAGTGCATATGGAAACACCCTGATGAAAACCTAAATGGAGTCAGTCGAGGGATACCCCTTTAGTAATACAATGCGGTCCGGGTGAAGACCGCCGGAAGCCTTAGGAATTTCCCATATCTTCATAACTAAAGATGTGCTTCATAATTATGAAAATACGTAAAATACTTAGCCCTTTTAAAAAGTAAGTTAAATCTTGCTAGCCTACTTTTAGTGGCCCTACCGAGAAATTCTAAATAATGTGTGTACAGGGGGACTTGTTCAGGAGTGCCTAAATGGGTGACCAGAGGCGCCAGCCCCTCGAAGATTTGAGATCTGGGCAGTTAAGCACCCCTCAAGATTGGTTTAAAGAAAACTTGTGGATTAACTTTCCTAACAAATGAAACGGGGGTGATGTCCCTTTCAATTTGAGTGTTATTTGATATTTCTAACCCCAAATATTGTGGGGGGATGACAATAATGCATCTCATCCCGTGTCACCTCAAATATTGGGGGGGGGGGGGGGGGGGGGGGATTTTTCCAGACCATCCCATTCCCCCTGCATGATCGACATACCCAATGGTAATTGGATGTGAGACTGGGGATAATGTTATTTCAAATGCATAGCACAAATCATTGACCTACCTGATAAAGCGTATTGATTAATTTAAATTGTTCGTCTCCAAATTGAGGAGAAGCGTACATAACTTAGTTTTCGATTAATGAAAATATAGGGATATAAATGTCAACTGATTACATAGCAAAGGTCAAATAAGATAAATTATCGTGCAATGTAGATTCTTAATGCTGTTCCCTAAACAGTAGTAAAACATATATTTTAAACATAAATGTACCTGTAGAAGATGTCATTTACTATCCGGTGTAGCTTTGCCTTCACTAGTGCTTTCCGTAGGACAGACCTCTTCTCAGCCTTTCCCACATTGACATGCCAGTCTTGCTACATATGCAGTGTTCCTCTACTAGTCACAGCGTCCGGAATCGATGATTGGTGTTGATGTAGTTTGCTACTCTCTCTCTCGCAGAATCCAAGCGCCTTGCCCAATGCTTATCAATCTTGTCATTGGTTAATGATGTTATCAGCTATATCACGCAGGATATTTCAAAACTGGGGGGATAATTAAAACATGGGACATACAAAAGATACAATATATTTTACATAATTGCTGGGACATGAAATGTTAGAGTACATGTCTTACTTAAAATCACACATTTGGAAAAGTTGTCCAACTTGAGAGAAACAATCAAGGTGCACTGGAGATGTATGGCATCCACTCAGTAAAGGTGCTAAAACCCTCTAAAATGTCACGGGCAGACGGATAATTTAATCTAACATGCCCCACCAACCGTACTTCCCTTTCATGATTAAAGCTACCCGATTTTTCTTTCATTTCTTGCAACCTCTTTACCTTTGTAGATAACACACACCCGTCATGTCGGCCCTCTTACCATGGTTTCACCACACATATATGGTTTCCGGTCAATTTATTAGTATTTGCATTAATACAATGGTCATTTAAAAATATGTTATTTCAATTTCATTCATTTTCAATTGAAAAGTGTTTATATTCGCTGATTGTCATTTAAGTTTATAGCGAGAAGATTGATTAGATAATGATTCCGTAAGTACTTCTTTTAAGTAATTTCTTCTACATTTGTACTATATGCGTACGAGACAGTGGTTGAGGTCAGTGGCGTAGCGAGGGTCAACGGGATTGGGGGGGGCACAACTGCGAGGGAGCGGACCGACCAAGCCGAGGGCGCGTAGCGCCGAGGGGGGGAGGGTGTGGGGAGAGTGGGTGTCCCACCTCCCACGGTAGGAGTTTTTGCAAATTTTCCTTGATAATAATTGCAATCTGGTGCATTACCTTGAAAGGAAATTGATAATACTGAATTAAAGAATCAGGACTTAAATCATCTCCCCCTCATGATAAAGTATACAAACACAATCGAACCAAACCACACCAGACCACACCCCAGATTCAAATATGCTCACGTCGTATATATCCGTGCTCGTCTACACTGTACTTGGGGGGGGAGGGTGCTGGGAGGTGGT
>JBAMJV010008616.1:0-85118 GCA_037951105.1 Echinarachnius parma
TCGGAATAACGAACCTCGGAAAACTAACCGAATAACGAACCGCACCCATTTGTTATCATTGCCATTATTTGTTTCAGCTGTCAGGAGCCAAACTCTAGATATAATACACACATCTGATCATTGCGTTGTCTGTTGTTGTTGTTGTTTTTTATGTGGGAGTTGCTTACGTTCTTAAAACACGAATGCCCCATGCATGAATTCATTGGCTGCCAAATTTGCGAAATAATATTGGCATTCGTGAATATCATTCGTTGAATTTCAGGTGACGAGGAGATTTTTACCGATTGTGATGTGATTTTGGCCCGCTATTATTAGCTTTTTTTTTTGGCCCGAATTTGAGGTGGTATTCCCGAAAAGAATTGGACATTGTCAGAATAATAAAGATGATGTTTGCCCGAATATGATTTTGTTTGTTTTGTTGGTTGGTTGTTTGTTGTTGTTGTTTTTGTTTGTTTTGTTTTTGTTTGGGGGGGGGGGGGGGGAAGGGGCTCCTGCACTAGACACACACACACACACACACTTAAAAAAAAAAAAAATTAAGTGATTTTTATTCCTCCATATATAACATTTACATTTGAATATACATAAACTAAACAAAATATACATATACAATTATAATGAACGAAAATAGAAATGGTATATCTTAATACATAAACAAATACAAATCAACTGTATATTCAATTTCCTGACTTCATAAAATACACATAATGGAGGTTATATAACTAAAGATAAAAGGAACTAAAACATGCTCCTTTACCACTCCCCCCCCCCCCCCCCCCCCCCCCATTTAGCCAAAGAAAAAAACCCATCTCACCCAACCACCGATCACACCACAGTCACACACATACCTCAGACACCCATTCCAGTATATCTGCTCGATTTCAACCTAAAGAGTAATTAATTAACACTATAGAAAGCTGTCACATTCAGTTTAAAAGAGGTAGAGACCCAGAACCTAATAATAATTAACAAATTCCCTAAAATTCTAACAAATAAAATTAATCATATTACATGTATTTTATGGTGTTCCACTTGTGTAGTGAACTCCTAATTTATCCTTTTTAATAGCCACTTTTTTTTCTTCTTCTTCATAATCCAAAATAATTTTCTGTACTTTCCGTACAGAAGGAAGTACACCTTTAATTCTAAAAGATAAATAGTATGTTTTAACAAAAAAAATAATAGAGTTACAATACTTAACTCTATGCGATCTACCTGCCAGTCCTACAAACATTATTTTCCAATCAACATTCCTAATTTCAATCAAATCAAAATATTCTATTATATCTAACCAAACCTTCTGTACGTATAAGCATTTAAAAATAAAATGTGAATGTCTCAATCTCATTTTTACAAAAAGAGCATAAATTATCAATAACAAATCCAAACCTAAATAAATGTTCTTTTGTATATAATGCCCTATGCAATAATTTATATTCGAAATTCTCTCAAACTTACCCCCAAAACTGCGCTCTTTAATCTTAAAAATTCTTCAATTCTTCATTACTATAATCAAAATTAGTATGTCCATCCCCAATACACAAATTTATATTCCTTTTGAAATGTTTAACTAAATATTCATACATATGCCTAGATTTTAAATCAATTAACATTCATATATATCCCGAAACTTTTAATCTAATTTCAAATGTTCGAATATCTACTTGAATAAAATCACTCATAGCTTTACCATCTTTCATTGAAGAGGCAATGCACCAAAAATATCATGAATCTTTAATAATCCTTCTCTTTTATTCCCAAGCCTAAAAAGTGAGCAACAGATCTCAAACTACCATTCAGCATTATATCAGACACCTTGCTTATACTCGTTGTAATAAATCTTTATAAAAAATCATTCTATTTCTTAAGCACACATGTCTATTATTAAAAACAATGGATTACTTACACGCACACGCACACGCACACACAACACATTGATGTATATGTACTGCATTCTGGCTTAATTCGGCATTCCCGTCAGCGGATAGCGAGTGCCCGTGTCCACACGGACTATAATTCCTTCTTTGTTTGCATGGACATACATAGTTATTGATTGTCCCTTGAGAACTTTGTGTGGTGATTATGTAATACCATGCGGGTTAATCATTATTTCATCGTGCTTCGATCCAGTCTAACCATTGATGTCTGTGGAGGAATAGCGCCAATGCTTATTTTCATGCTATTGCATTTTTTTTACCACAGAATTAGTATGAGATGTGCTGGTAAATAAACGGCATATTTACACTGCACTGGAAGCTAGTCAGGCACATCTTATACTAACAAAGACCAGCAGGAGAAGTAGATGGCTACATCATCATACTGTATGTCTGTCATAATTATGATCCTATCATTACATAATAATTATTATTCCAAAGTTAAAGTTGGCGACGTAAGCCTACTGTATTATACCTCGATCGCGCACCTGACATCTGACATACATTATAATTATTAATGTGCTTAACATTACTTTGGTGAACTATTATACGTTGTAAAATTGTGACGTTATTTTATGAAGCGATGTAGTATCCAGTTTGTATATCCGGGAATGTGCCAGATCATTCCTTCCTGTCGCGTTGATACTATACACTGGCTTTACTTCATGGTTTTCTCCGAGTACTTCAGTAATTCTGATCCATAAGGTAAGCGCATGAACTTATATTTTATAACGTAATATCCCCTTTTATGCTTTCAGATTAACTATCATTATAATATCATTCTCCGTCAAATAATAATAATAATACAAAACAACGACGAAGAACTCAGGAAAATAGTTCTGAAAACTAGTTATAGTGATAGGCCTACTCGGTCTAAGCAAGGAGTTACAATCGATAGTACTCCTTGGTCTAAGAGTATCCATTATACTCAAAATTAAATGTGACCATATACATTCTGACTTTGCTTAGAGACCAAATAAGACATAGACCATGCCCACGGGACTTTATCAACATAAAGCATGATTGCTCCATAGGCTACTATACTTTGAAATAATTTCCTATAATAACAGTTCTCTGGTTCTCAGTAATATAAGTCTGGTTTGTGGCTTTTCCTACCACTACCAGTGAAATGATAGGTGATGTTAATCTTGAGTTTCTAAATTGAAATAATAACATATTTTCGCACGTACTATTATTATTCTTTTTATTTTGTATTACTATCATTATCTCTGAAAAGATAATATATCTTACTCATCTTAGAAATATATATCGCACGAGCTGGTAACATAACATATTGTATTACGTAATAAAAGTTGACGCCGTATTATATAGCCTACGTATACTTTACGTACAATAAACAATTTTAAAGATATCCCGAGTTCTAGTATACGTAAGAAGATCTCAACTAAATTTAATTCACATTTACATCCCGTTTAATGTCTACCATATATCTAAAATGAACTATGAATAGATTGTGAAAAGAATTATTAAATAAACGTGCGTTATTGCTAGGACAGCACGTGCCGAAATATCACTAGTGTTAATTTATGCATGTTTATATCTATTTTAAAGTCACTGCCCTCCATTTGCGAGCTAACATTCAAAAGAAGGACACTACTTTGTTTAAAGTGATCCATTAACTTAATGTTTTTCGAAATTTAAGTGATATTTGAGACTTCAATCATATACCAATATCATCGTCGGATTCTTGAAAATGATATGTGAGATTTTCGTGAAAATGGGATTAATGTTTACCTAGTAAAAAGGGAGTAAATCAATGAGTGATATTATCCCGATCGGTCGCGTGAAGTATTCGAATGGGAATACTATATATTATGAAGAGCTCATTTGCAAAAGGGGTTAGATCGGGGTTAGATCAACTTTTTCAACTTTGGAGTAAAGCAGGTTTCTTTGTCAAACTTTGTACACATGCCTATGGGAATATGAAAATTGAACTTTCTATATTTTGATTTTCAGTGAGTAAATTGTCCTAAAATTTGGATTCTACATATTATAATTACGTAGCTTATTAATGTACTGATATCGCTAACTCAATTTTTATGGAAAGTGAGTAACCCCTTTTGCAAATGAGCTCTTCGAGACTTTAGTATCCGAATTCGGATACTATTGACTACGTTTCTTAAATATCTCCATAATTAGGAAGACATTTGAAAAATCAGAACCCATTTCATTTTCATGTAAGCCTATAAGCCAAACAACAGTACCCAAGAGAAGTGTGATAGGCATAGCTATATATACAAGTGATTTTGGTTAAATCTCGGCAAAGTTAATGAATCACTTAAAGGGATAGTTGAGTTTTGGTATAGAGGGCGCTACACAAAATAATTTTTTTGTGAGATAATGGAAAACTGAGTGTCAAAATTGAAAGAGCATACAATTTTAATGACAGAATAAACTTTATTTGATCACAATCGGTTCGGAAATGGCTGAAATATCCATAAACATAACCAGTTGTAATAAATGTGGGGCTCCACAATTATTAGACAATTTTGAACCAGCCGTTAAAAATTCAAAAAAATGCTTCCTCTTTTTAAAAATTTACAAAAGAGGTTTTTAGATAGTTATTGATTATCTCTCAATCTAATCACTATTTTAAAAAAACATCACATGCACAATATTTTATTTTAAATGGTTGAAACCTATGAGTGTTTAGAGAGCGCCCTCTTGAGTTTTAACGGCTCTTTTTGAATGATAACAGGCTTTTTACTTAGTAATTTGTAATTTTGTATTCCTTTTGAGCATGGTGGATTTATAACTATATGAGTTTGTAGTGTAATGGTGCAGGTTTTGCTTATTAAAATTCAGTTTGACCAAAACTGTACTCTCTTTACCAGAACTCAACTATCCCTTTAAAGGGGGCAGAATTGGAATTATAATTGGAATTGGAATTATAATTATACCGCTGAGTTCTATATTGCCCATCCCTTTCTGTCATTATTTTGCAGGCATCTTCAAGTAAAACAAAAAGAAAAAAGAACCACACCATAATATGATGGTATTAATAACTTTAGAACTGTGATTGTACTAGATATGAAATTACTTAAATCACAGTAGCATATGTTTAGGCTCCATAGTTGTAAAAAGAAAGTTAACGCAGAAAACAGATGTTATTCAAAATGATTCATGTGATGAAAGATATAGAATCAATATTACTTCATTTGTGCTAAGGTGCATTGAAAGGTAAAGCACTTTTTGAAGGGGAAGCAGTGTAGTGTATTGATAATAGAGAGAGCTATACGATACTGTATTGTAAGGTTGCTAGGCAACTTACAGGACTATAACAGGTGATGCTTGTAGCATGCGTGGTGCGCTTTGCGTAATAAAACACACACTTGAACCAGATACCTTCTTGCCTATAGTAGTTGATTCATTAGTGTCTCCCGAATACTTAGTTTTCCAGAACATAATATATTGCCCCCTCACTTTCTGTCATTATTTTGCAGGCATCTTCAAGTAAAACAAAAAGAAAAAAGAACCACACCATAATATACGAACATCAAGTTGGTGACATTTTGAAATCTAAACGCACCATATAATAAAGCCCATTGTATAACACTTTCATTTACTACTTTTCGTTCACATTGACAATATCAGTGTAAAAATTATCATCATCATCATCATATTTTGTACGGAAGGATAGGTTGTGTCATGTAGATCTTCCGGTCGTAACATAATGGTTGGATTGGTGCGGCTTGTTTCATACTGTACTGTATTTGGGCGCTACGCGTGAGACGGACTTCAGTGCAAGTTGAATCTTTCCTCCCACCAAAATTGGTCTAATTTTCTTTCAAAAATGTCTACTGATGGTGCTGCAATGACATCTTGAGGGAGGTTGTTCCAGTCAATAATGAAAAGTATTCAAAATTAGCCATCGGGGAATCAAGGACTCATAACCGACCCAACTAATTAAGAACCGTTAACACAAAAATAGTTAATGTCATCATAGCACTTCATGTTATATTCTACATCGTGTATTATAAGAGCGTGCTATACAGGGTGGCCCCCCAAAACGGAACGGGGCACTTCCCAAAATAAAGTAACAAAATAATTATGTCCATCTGATAGGGTGTCTTTTCCAATGAAAAACGATACCAAGAGCAGTAATTTTTGACGTGTAGTTTTTGTTTAAGGGCGCTTTGAGTGAGACCATGTCAGGTTCCCATTTTTGTCAATTTTTACCAAGCCAGTGTCTGACAAATGAGACTCACTGCCCGTCATACTATCCAACAAGTATATGCCCATTCTCTCGGCACCGCTCGGCACACAGCTGAATGCACACTAACAATGGCGCGCGGTATGCTCGCATGTTCGATGGTATGCCGGGCACTGACTTGGTAAAAATTGGCAAAAATGGGAACCTGACATGGTGTTACTCACAGCGCCCTAAAACAAAAACTACACAACCAAAATGACTGTTCTTGGTGTCGTTTTTCATTGGAGAAGACACTCTATCCGATGAACATACTAATTGTGTAACTATATTTTGGGAAGGCGGAATATTCATCATATTACAGGAGATGGTGGTTTTGTTGATTTGTTCATATCTGGAATAGAAGGTGTCCCGAGATTGACGCAATTATTTGGTAAACAAATCCTATAATCAAGATTACACATTTTTGAGACACCCTGTACAGCATGAGGAATCGTGCAAAACTACCCGTTTTGTCGATATCAAATGCTGACTTCCAAGTATAATAACTTTTGTTTTCAGATACGGTACACACTTAAAATTTTCACAGAGTAGTGTTGATATAATTGGGCAGTTCTCTAAAAAGTAATAATTCAACTTCTTATATCATTATTGATTTATGCCAAATTATGTGAATAAAAAATGTCATGTTTTTTGGAAAAAAATGCCAACAAATTGAGTTTGGGGCTTAAAGCTCCACAGACAAGAAAACTACCTCCAAATTGTGTTTTACTCTATATCTAAGGTAGATTTTCATGAAGATTACTAATAAAACATATTTTCCTCGTGGGAAAACTCGGTAAAATAAAAAAATCAACTTGTAAATTCACTTTAGGAACCCCCGTAAATTTTTTAGTCCGGGCGAAGAAAAATGACGTCATTTTTGTGACGTCACATAAGGACAATCGTAAACAGACGTACACGCTGAATGCATCTACTCACGTTGACAGAGATATATTATTTCGATTTTTTTCAATATTTGCAAACATTTGTTTAAGTTTATATCATGGAGGATCCACACTCAGATGTGTTGCTGCCATCCTGCTACAACGCATTTCTTAGGCATTTCAGTTAAGCCTCAACCCCAATTTCCAAGTAAATACGAGTTTGTTTTACTTGCAAGTCAAAGACTCTGCATGTAAGCCATACACATTCGAACTTTGAACTCCGTGTTGTGGTCCTCATGTGACATCATGACTAGTCTTTCGTCAAGACTCTCACGCTATATGCACAATTACGCGAGCGGAGCGAGTGGAGAGTGAGCGAATAAGAAAGCGATAGAACACATCGAGCACGAGGCGCGAGAGATATATGGGAGCCAGTTCGTCCCGCTCGCTGACCCCGTGCTCTCTCACAGCTAGCTAGCTCGCGATCGCATAGAGAATCTCCAAGCCATTTAGAGCCTTGACTAAAGGCTACATCATGACCCGATGGGCCATAGGGTGATCTGGAGATCACTTCGCGCAAGCACCTCGGCTTCAACGCAGCTGATTCCTCGACGTTCCGGCACTCGGCATTCCACCAGCATATAGCGAGGACTGTATGCTAATATAGACTTTACGCGACTCTACGGCCGTTCATCCGTTACGGTCTGATTGGTGCACCATAAACACTCCGAACTCTCGCGCAGCGCTTACTAAGTATTTAAATTTGTTTTCTTCTCACTGGAGAGTTTAGAGCATTTAATTATACCCTCTGTAATTTAATATGTGAGACATGATAATTCATTGATATATATACACTTGGTTTGAAATTTCAAAAGAATTTATGGATGTCCGAAATTAGAAGCAGTGATTAAAGTTAAATTATATTCTGTAAAACTAGATTGTCTAGAGTTCTGATGTTGTGTCCGATCTGTTATAACACATCACGGTACACATATACCACATAAACGTACCTACAATCAAAACATTAAAAACAGGGAGGGATCAGCTTTTCTAATTACATGGAAATTTGGACAGGAGCGCGATCGCCCAATTGTATGTATCCTCAAGCCATGGAGCTAATAGCTCCTGTGGCTCAAGCCTCGATGATTTTGTATGCCTTGAAGATTTGTCAAAAACTATTATTTATATTATGTTTAGAAAAGGAAAATAAACAAAATAAATGCATACTTGTATATATAAATATTGATGATATAAATACATCGAAATATAATTTTTAAATAAAAAATGTACGGTAGTTGGCGACAATAGTCACTATTGACTAATCGCCATAAGAACTAAACAACAACAACAACAACAACGGGCACAATGTACACGCGCGCGCTCCGCTATAAATAACTTTTTTAGGAGTATGGAACGCCGATGCGAAAAAGAGCCAAAAAGTTGCATGAAATTTACCTTTTTTGCCCAACTTAAGGATTTCTTTGAAAAAAAAAGAGTGGTATATCAATATATGCAATGCATATTCAAAGCTATAAACCTGAATCAAAGCCGGGATTTCACTATACCTTTAAAATGACCGTGTTACATATCTTGAACCCCACGGCGTTTGGTATCAGATTACAGGAATTGTATTGTCTTTAATAATTATGACTGCAAAATCATGCTGATGTCAGGTGTCGTTTGGTTAATTTCGCCAATTATCTATAACAAGTCAGAACGGCTGTTTTTTTTTTTGGCGCCATCTTGGATTTGGAGGTGTTCGCAACAAATTTGTTGAGGTAGACCTCTGAATTATTTTGTCTCATTAAAAATACTTGCAAATAAAATCGGTTTAAACTTGTTGTGGAGATCTGGCAACCTAAAGTCACCTTTTTTTCGACTTTGGCCCTCTGCCTATGCAGGCTTAATATATGGCTGGCATCAATAACAATGTTTTAAGATCATGACAACATGAAATAAAATAACGTTTATTTGCGAATGAAATTGTTGAAATGACTGGTAGTTTTGGTTGAATGACTTTTAATAAACAGTACGTATAGAGCATAATAACTCATTGTGTTGCCATATCGTGTTAGGATATAATTTGGTATGACTTCAAAAAGGCGCAAACGCACACACGCACGCCCGCACGCACACACATACACGCACACACACACACACACACTTTTTTTTAAATGATTTTTATTTCTCCAAATTAACATAACATTTATAATTGAATAACATTTTAAATAATACAAGTTTACATCTCAAATGTATACAAATCAAGTGTAATGCACACAAATTAAACACAATGGAGATTTTAACAATAGATAAAAAGAAGTTAGACATGCTACTTCTCCCTTCCCCACCGCCCCCTCCCACCGACCCCTTGCACACTCACCCTCTCCCCCCTGCCCCGGAAATCTGCTCACATTCTTAAAGATAATGTTTACAAAATACATACTTAAATAAATTCTTTTTAAATGTTACAAGCTCACGGGAGAAACATCGCGTATGAAGAGTTCATTCTTTCAATATTATTCTAATTTTACCGTTTCCCATTTTTGTAAATGTAATCCTAATTTCCCCATTTTAGTTGCTATTCCCTTTTCCTGGTCCTTATAATCTAATAACAGTTTCTGAATTTTATCAATATTTGGTAGAACACTCTCTTTTCTAAATACAAATCAAATATATTTTACCATAAAAATAATGGTGTTACAACATTTTATTCTATTTGAATTACCTGACAATCCAACAAAAATATCCCGCCAATTTAAGTCCTTTATTTCATCTAACTCAAAACGTTGTATCAAAGCTTGCCATATCAATTTTACATTTAAACAAAATAAAAACATATGCGAGTATGTTTCCCTTTCCCGTTTACAGTACGAACACAAGTTATCTTCAACAAATCCAAATCTAAATAAATGATTTTTAGTATAAATTGCCCCATGCAATAACTTAAATGGAAACTCTCTCTGTTTCCCAATCATTAATGTTATTCTTGGTCTAAAAAAACATTCATTTCTTTATCTATAAAATTAAAATCATTTTGTCCGTCTCTTATCTGTAAATCATATGACTTTTGCAATTCTTTAATAAAATAATCATATATTTGTCTTGATGGTACATCCTTAAAACTTACATTTTTATCCAAAACAAAAAAATTATTATTATAATTTATTAAGTCTACCTCACAAAATTGTATCAAACCTAAATCATTTTTCCAATCCCTCGGAATCGCATGATATATATCAATTATTGTAAGTAAATTCTCACTTCCCATACCAAGGTTCAAAAAGTATGCAACGGGTTTAACATGTCCATTATCCATAATATGATTCAACATAGCAATCCCTCGTTCTAATAATTCTTTATCAAATACCATCTTATTTGTTTTAATACATATGTTCCTATTATTAAAAATAATTGGATTCATACAACCATTAACATGCCTTCAGTGGCGTAGCTACGGGGGGCAGGGGGGGGCACGTGCCCCCCAATAATTTCGAAAAAACCAATAGAAAACATAAGGGGACATTTTTTGAAAAAACAAAGAAATACATAAGGTGTGCCCCCCCCAATAATGTTCGTACCCCCCCCCCCCCCAATCAATCCGACCACGCTACGCCACTGCATGCCTTAAATTATCAATCTCTTTCCAAGCTTTCAACATTTCCAAATAATAAGGTGGAATCTTCAACATAAATTTCATCTTTTGCATTTCATAATCACATACAAAAATTAGCCTTCCTCCCACTGAACTTAAGCAATAGTCAAAAAATAACTTCCATCCCAAATTTCTTTCTCCATATAAAAGTCGTTTCACCCACATTATCCGCTGCGTTCTAACAAATATTTCAAAATTAATCATTTTTACTCCACCATAATTATAATTTTGATACATAATTTTTCTTTTTATACGATCTTTCCCTCCCCATATAAAATCAAACGATATTTTCTCCACTTCTATATAAACCCATAAGGGAAGAACAAGGAGGGATGCCCATAATTCAACTTTATTAATGCATACGTTTTCAATAAATGAATTTTACCCATGATAGTCAAATCCCGTTGTTTCCACCAACCTAGAAGCTTTTTAATTTTACTTAATATTTCTTTATAATTTAAATCGTCTTTTAATCTAAAATCGACCGAAAAATTGACACCTAAAATGTTTACTTCCTTAACAAAATTTCCAAATAAAGGCCCCTCTGGTTTCCCAGTTTCCTCGCCCATATACATAAAATGTGTCTTTTCCTTATTAACTTTCAAGCCACTTACTTTTTCAAATTCTTCAAATATTATATTGCAACCTTCTTATGGAGTCCATATCTTTCAACAAAATTGTCATATCATCTGCATACAATACTTCTAATTTCATGTTCCCCAAAATGTATCCCTTTAATTATTTTGTCCCTCCTTACTTCATGTGCCAATAATTCTATTGCAACCAGAAGACACACACACACACACGCACACACACGCACACACACACATTCACATTATACACTATAGTACATGCACATTCATATTCAAACAAAAATGCGCACACACACAAACAAACACATGCAAAAACAAACGAATACACACAGAGGCACAATAAGTCACACACAAGCGCAACACCCAGGCGTTCGTGTGTAAAATGGTAATTACAAATTTAACCGATGACTGAAAGGCGCTATTACATTCGTCGCAGTTTAACACCTCGCATTACAGTGCATAAGACATAGTGCTTTGAACCCTCAATACTGCAGCTTCCACAGTTATTTTCCTCAAAGTTCTTATGAATTGACTTGGAAGAAGACACTGGCGTATATATACGCAGGAGATGGGGGGGGGGGGGGGGGGGGGGCATGAAACCAACTTCTTCCCCCAAAAAAGTCAGATGTGGCATTATCGTTTTACAATTAAAACAAATTTTATACGCTTTTCAAGAAAGTACACATTTCATTTTCATGAGCTTTAACGCATTTAAATGCCCGTTTTCTATACATAAATGTTAATACCAAATTCCAAAAAAGTTACCCCGCTCCCTTACCACACCCTCGGCCTGGACGCTTCTCGACCTCACTACCCATGCACAAAATGCTCACTAGCATAATATCTCATTAATGATTTAGGCGCAAAGTAGTGGCCCCATCGTGTAGAAATAATTGCTGTCAACTCAAAATATTACATGGTCACTTTTAGAACAGAAAAACAATCTTAAAGGGATCTTCAAAGAATACACATCTACATACTTACTTAGAATACCACATCCATTGTTATGTTCATATTATCAATAGAAGCATGGAACATGTTTCGGTTTTCCAAATTTCTCTTTCGTTAAACGATATGTATGATTGACATGTTTGGATTCAAAAATCTCTACAGGAGAATTTAAACTGTGTACCAAGTCAATGTAACGAGTTAGTGAATATCACTTCGCATTTTCGCTCATTACTCGGTCATAATTATGACATTCATTTACCATGGAATTTTCACACATCTCTCGGTGGACATCTCAGATCACAGTTATATCATTTTTTCAACCCTTTTCCCGTTTTAGCACATGAGAGCAGAGTTACTATATAGGCCCCTTTAAATTGTCACGGTAAAGATGAAGGTAGAGGTGACAAGTTGACCAAAACGTGTTTCTGTCCTTTGTACATATGGATAACATCAAGGAGTCGGATGATGTTTTTTTATAAGGCGTGAATAACGTGGTGCGAGAGAAATCGTGTGTGTCTTCTTCGACGTCTTATCCGTCTTAAAGGGACTTAGTAACATTGTCCAAATCCCCAAAACTTACTTGGAACTCTAGTGGTTCTCTCATACCATATCATATTCATATTTACAATAAAAAGCACGGGACAGGATTCGGTTTTTCAAATTTCCATTTCGTTCAAAAGATATTGACGATTCGAGTATTCATATATGAAATTGTCTACGGGATAATTTCATGCCGTGTACAAAGTAAGTACAATGAGTTAGTGAATATCACTTTGTATTTTTGCTCATATCTCAGTTAACAAAGTTATTATATCCCTTAACCTTCTTCTTCTTCATCTCCTTTTTTTCTTCTTTCTTCTTTCTTCTTCTTCTTCTTCTTCTTCTTCTTCTTCTTCTTCTTCTTCTTCTTCTTCTTCTTCTTCTTCTTCTTCTTCTTCTTCTTCTTCTTCTTCTTCTTCTTCTTCTTCTTCTTCTTCTTCTTCTTCTTCTTCTTCTTCTTCTTCTTCTTCTTCTTCTTCTTCTTCTTCTTCTTCTTCTTCTTCTTCTTCTTCTTCTTCTTCTTCTTCTTCTTCTTCTTCTCCTTCTTCTCCTCCTCCTCCTCCTCCTCCTCCTCCCTCCCCCTCCTCCTCCTTCGTCTCCTTCTTCTTCTCCATCTTCTTTTTCTTGATCGATTTAATTATTTCTTGTTTATAATTTTCAGGGACTTGAGAGTTGAAATGTGACGATCGACGGTCACCATGGCTACATCGAGGTTCAAAGCTAGTTCGGGGGTGTCAGCCCGAAGGCCTTCCATCTTGACGTCTTCGTTCGTCTTGCTCTGTCTACTCGTCATAATGGTCGCATGTCTTTGTCTTCCGGATAAGCAAAACCAGCAAATTTGGACCGCCATTCCTCTCCCGGCAAAGTATTACATGTACAGGTACAAGAACGTATTAGTGTTATCATACATTTGTTAGAAAGTTCTAGTGATTTATAGGATAGTTTGAGATTTTAAAGGTCTCCGTAACACCATAATTATATTCAAAAATCTTGAAGGAACATTTATTAATACATACACAAATAATTAGAATATCACTTTGATAATTTTTGGACGTTGTTAATCTCGCAGTAATGCGTGTAATGCCAACTATTGAATAAATATGAATTCGCATAATTTGGAATCGCTAAAAAGATGTTGATGAATATTTTGCTGTCTGTTTTTTTTTCTTCTTCAGAGTACGGAAAATCCATGTGGATTCCGGGAACCCAACGAACAATGAAGAAGGAATTACTACTATCCACAAGTCGTATCCACCCAACGTCGAACCCAGCTCAATCGGACCTCAAACAGACTCCTCGATGTCTCACACTCTTGGCGATTTTTGCGAGCCAGTTGAAAGGATAGTCTACATAAAGACCCATAAAACAGGCTCGACGACACTAGCCTCTATCCTGGAACGATTCGGATACATCCGCAATCTGAGCTTCGCGATGAGCAAGACTAGCCACATCATCTGCGAGAAGAAACCGTTTGCGGCCTCCATGGCTTTTCAGATTCCGAAGAGAGAGCGTAAGGACTTCGATATGCTGGTAAACCACGCGCGCTACAACCGGAAAGAAATGGACAAGGCGGTTCCGCGAGCTAAATACATCTCCATCATCAGAAATCCCATTAGTCAGCTGGAGTCGGTCTTCGGGTACTTCGAGATGGGCATCCATCTGAAAATACGCGGCCGTAATCCGTTCCGAACGTTCATGGAGAACCCCAATAAATACTACGACCGGAAAACTCACATGTGGGAGCGCAGCCGCAACGGCCAACTGTACGACCTGGGTCTGGATCATGACCATGACCTGGATGAAGGCAAAGTCCGGCTCAAGATAGATACGTTGTCCCAGGAAATCGACCTGATGATGATCAACGAATACTTCGACGAATCGCTGATACTCTTAAAGAAGTTGATGTGCTGGAACTATACGGATATCCTCTACTTGTCGAACGGAGTCCGCAGCAAGAACCACAGATTTTCTTCTAACGACAGCGTCAACGACAAGATTAAAAAATGGAGCGCGGGCGACGTTCTGTTATACGATCACTTTAACCGGACGTTTTGGCGGAAAGTCCGGGAGTATGGACCCTCCTTTGCCGATGATCTTGCCAACTTTCGTTCCCTCGAAGAACAAGCAATAAAGGACTGCGTGGACGAAGGGGAGAAAAATCTCAAAGACAGGAGAGTGGAGAAAATTGTTTTGAAGAATAATAGCACAGCATTTTGCCGAAACCTGAAGCTCGGAGACGTCGAATACACGAAGCTTATCCGGAAGGCAATGATCGACCGAGCAGCTACCATGGCAACGGGAGAGGATCAACGATGAACAATTCGTATTTATATATTTTATGAAAACGATTCTCTTCATAACTCTTTTTCGTGTCGTTAGATACCGCACCCACATGATCGGGGGGTAACGTCATACGCGTATTGTTTGCATGCATTGCGGAGGCGGTCTATTATCTGATGAAGTCTCTTTAGGGGAATCCTTTTATTGAATGTTTGAAAAGCCAATCTAGTGACACCACGTCATGACTGAGTGATCTCTAAAAAGGGTTTCGAAATTGATGAAAGAGCTGGCTTAGTCATGCTTATTTTTTTTTTTAGAGAGGTATTAGAAGTGTGGAGTAGCCGTTTTAATTGTTGGTGTTTTTTGACACATGTCAAGCCAGTTTGCTACTAGGCCAGAATTGAGGGATTTCGGAAAGGGTTTTTGTAATTGAAAAAGGGAAAAAAATGAAGGAAAAAGAAGAAAAAGGAGAAACTTTTGTTCATTGTTTCTTTTTGATTTTTTGAAAAAATGTATTACTTGAGTCTGAATTGTTGTTGTCACATTGGAGTTTTGACATTCTTATAAAAGATGTAATACAAGAATAGCGAGTGTTTTGTACTTCTTTCTATGAGACTATTCGAAAGTCCAATGTATTGTAAAGTTGTTTTTATTTATATAGATGTAACAGAGGGTATACGAGAGTAATTGAATGTCATTTAATGCTCTCACAAAATGGGATAGAGGGTCGTACTTATAAAATCCCTTAAATGGAGTATTGTCATTGAATGCTTGAAGAGACAAGGAATTTCTTTTTGATTTTGTGTAAAAGGCGGAAAATCTAATGGAAATGGTTAAAGTCGGCGGGTAATTGAACGCCGGATAGAAGTATCATACAAGGGGATATGAAGTATTATCAAGTGTAAACACGTCATTGTTTGTTTTTTTTAATATTTTTTTTATGAGACAATGTATTTGGTTTCTCTCTTGATTATGTAATTTTGTTTACAGTCGTAGAAGGTTGTCTACTTGTTGAGACATCATGTCTGTTATTGGTTATTCAGGATTGAGGGTTTTTTTTTTCTTTTTGATTCCTTTCCGGTTTTTGTTTTAATAGAATGCTTAAAAAAAAGCAAAAGTAGATTTCTTTTTAGATAGTGTTTTGGGCTTCCGATATAAGGGGGTATTGAAACAAAAGCGATTCGTATGAGTTATTTTAAAAGAAATACATGGAATTGGTAAATACTTTTGTTTGGAGTATAATGAATGCGAAGTGATGGAGAAAAGGGTTCAGTGCTTGACGAAAGGGTTCCTTCTAGCTGGAAATGCAGTGATTACCCTCGCAATCCCGAGGCATTTGGGGTTTGGCTACCTATTATAAGCCCCTATAGATTGGTGCAGTCTGATCTCGGTCAAGACTGAAGGATGTTAAAGAAAGGCAAAATTCAGTAGTGACGTGTTTTGTCTATTGTTTATTCTTATTTTTGTGTAGTGAAGGGGATGGGTGGCGGCTCAGTCGGACGGTAGTTTATTATTATTCTTTTTTCGCACTTGGTGGTTCGATTCGATTTATTTGTTTTGTTCTTCTTTTTTCTTCTATGTATTGTTATTCTTGTGACTGTTTAACTTTTTTAATTTCTTTTCCAAGGGGTATGGCGGTAGTTCCTCTTTTTTCATATTTTTGTGGTAACAGTCAGAATTATGAGGGTTACTCTAAAGAAGTGTGTGTCCCCTTCTCATTACTCAGGTTATATTTAAATAGAAATGATGATAAAGTTTATATGTATTGATATTGATATATAATGACGGACTTTGATAATATATCGTTTAATTGTAATTTTGTATCCTTGAATGTTAAGGGAATAAGGGAAAGAACAAAAAGGGGTGGTATTTTATCTTGGTTACGAGATAAACGAGTAGAAGTAGCTTTTTTGCAGGAGACTTACAGCACTAATGATGTTGAAGATGTATGGGGTTCTTTGTGGGATGGAACAATTTATTATAGCCATGGGACAAATCACAGTAGAGGGGTGGCGGTATTGATAGATTCTAAATTAGATATCCAGGTTCTTCAAGTGCGCAATGATAATGCAGGGAGATTTATTATTTTAGACTGTATTATTCAGGGATTAAGATTAATATTAATAAACGCGTATTTTCCAGTAAGAGGGAAATCAATGGAGCAGATTGAGTTTTTGAATAGTATTGATAACAGTTTGGATACAATAAATGGTAATGGTAACCCAATAATTATGGGAGGGGATTTTAATATGATTTATAATGTTGATTTAGATTATTTGGGAAGTAATAAAAAAGAGGTACAGTCGATATTTCTTAAACACTTTGATAATTATAAGGATAAATGGACTTTATTAGATATTTGGCGGGGGAAAAATGGTTTAAAAAAACAATATACGTTTAAACAAATTAACCCCTTTGTCCAAAGTCGTTTAGATTATTTTTTTATTTCATATAGTTTAGAACAAATTGTCTTAAAATGTAATATAATACCATCAATTGCACCAGATCATTTTGCTGTTCAGTTACAATTTTATAATTTGCCTAATTTTTCAATTAAAGGTAAAGGTAGTTACTGGAAGTTCAATAATAGTTTATGTGGAGATGGGGAATTTATTAGACAGATGGAAGTGGAAATAGGGAGATTAAGAAATATATATGAAAAAGAAATTAAAGATGTAAGAGTGTATTGGGATTTTTTGAAAATGAAAATTAGCAATTTTATTAGGAAATTTTCTAAAGAAAAATCTAGAAAAAGGAAAGAAAAAGTTCTAAATCTTGAAAATGATATAAGTGTAATTGAAAAAGAATTGATAGAAAAGGTAGAAAAGGAAAAGGTTGATTTGTTGGAAAATAAAAGAATGGAGTTAAAAAAATGTTATGAATATATTAATGAGGGTTTGAAAGTTCGATCTCGAGCATCATTTTATGAGAGAGGGGAACAAAATACTAAATATTTTGTGCAACTAATGGAAGCAAATAAAAAGAAGACAATTATAAGTAAATTATTAGTAGATGGAGGAAAAATAAGTTTTGATATGGATATTATTATTCGGGAAATACAAAGGTTTTATGCTGGATTATATTCCAAATTTGTTGTTGATGTAGAATTATTTAATGAAAGTTTATTTTTTAAAGGTTTGCCAAAATTAGGTTTAGAATCAAAGGAAATTTGCGAAGGTAATATAACTCAAGGGGAATGTATAGCGGTTTTAAAAGAAATGAAAGGTAATAAGTCACCCGGAAACGATGGTCTTAGTGTAGAGTTTTATGAATTATTTTGGCCTGTTATTGGTGATATTGTGGTAAGGGCTTTAAATGAAGCATTTGTTAAAGAAGAATTATCTTCTTCACAAAAACAAGCTATTATAATATTGATTCAAAAGGAAGATAAAGACCCCTTACAAATAACAAATTACAGGCCTATATCATTATTAAATGTAGATTACAAAATTTTAGCTAAGATATTGTCTGTTCGGATTAAAAAAGTATTAGGGGAACTTATTAGTATAGATCAGGTAGGATATTTAAAAGGGAGAAATATCGGTGAGGCTATAAGATTGATAGACGATATGATTTTCTATACTAAAACAAATAATATACCAGGGTTTTTATTAGCCATTGACTTTAAAAAGGCTTTTGATACTGTTTCTCATGATTTTTTGCAAAATGTGTTAAAGACGTTTGGTTTTGGGACTTCATTTTGTAAATGGGTTCGTACACTCTACAAGGGCGCTCAAAGTTGTGTTTTTAACGGCAATGTATCGACTGGTTATTTTAATATTATGAAAGGGGTAAGGCAGGGAGACCCCTTATCACCCTATTTATTTATATTATGTATAGAAACTTTAGCACGCTCGATTAGGACCGACAATGAAATTTCAGGGTTTATTTTGGGAAATGCACATATTAAACAAGTATTATACGCAGACGATATGACGCTTTTTGTAAAAGATAAAGATTCGTTGATAAAATTAAATGAAAAATTTGAAACTTTTGCTATAATATCGGGATTACAAATTAATCGAGACAAAACATATGTTTTGTTATTAGGCCCTCTTCATGGAAAAGAAATTGTAACTCCTTTTGGTACAAAAGTTGGGATGATTAAAATATTAGGTGTATATTTTTCTATGGACCCTGAAGTTCGAGAAAGAATGAATTATAAAGAAATTTTAAGTAAAATTAAACATTTATTAATATGGTGGAAACAGCGGGACTTGACCCTGATGGGAAAAATTCAATTGATAAAGACGTTTGTGATTTCTAAATTAATATTTGTATCTTCACTCACTCCAATTCCGCAAGGTGTAATAGAAGATTTGAATAGATTAACATTTGATTTTTTGTGGCATGGAAAAGATAAAATTAAACGGGAAGTTACTTTTTTGAATTACGAAAAAGGGGGTCTAAAAATGATTGATTTTCAATTATTTATTCGGACACAGAGAATAATGTGGATTAAGAGACTTTTTGAGGGGGAATCAATGATGGGATGGAAAAGAGTTTTTAAATTCTTGACTAGACAAGCAGGAGGTTTGTTGGTTTTCTTTTGTAATGTTTCATTTGATTTATTGAATTTGTCACTTCCGGGTTTTTACAGGGAAATGTTAGAAGCTTGGATAGGTTCAAAAGATTTTTTGTTAAAAGAAACTGGAAGCAGGAATCAAATTGTTTTTAATAATAGATATATTCGAATTAATGGACAAATTTATTATAATGAAACATTATTTTTGAAAAATGTTTATAAAATACATCATATAGTCGATAGCAAAGGAAGAATAAAATCTGTCAAGGAATTTATGAGACTAGGATTAGATAGGTCAGAAATTGACATAGTGAAACAGATTTTTGAAAATATACCATTTATATGGAAACAATTGTTAAGTAGAGATTATAATGTGATGGAAGATACTGCACTGAATTTGGAGTTTCGATTGAGTGGAAAAGATTATTCATTGTGTGATATAACTTCAAAATATATATATGATCATTTGTTAAATTTAAGATTAGAGAAGTCTTTTGCAGTTCGCAACATAGAACACTTATATAATGTCTTTGGAAAAGATAATGAAAATATTTTCGTACGCTCCCGAAAATCCACGCTTAATAGTTCACTAAGGGAATTTCAATTTAAATTACTATACAATCTTATTTATACAAAGAAACACATGTTTACTTTTCATATGGGGGATAGTACTTTATGCTCTTTTTGTCATAAAATGCAGGAAACATATGAACATTTGTTTTACTTTTGTGAAAAAGTAAGAATGATCTGGGTAGACTGCGGTAACGAGTTTGATTTAGAAGAATTAATAAATATAGATTGGAAAGGGGTCCATGTAGGAATCAAGGTTAGTAATGTAGGAAAAGATCAATTATTAAATCATGTTATATTGTTGATAAAAAGTATGATATTTGTTAATAGTAGAACGAAAGATTATCCTCCAACTATAAAAGATATTAAAGATACATTATTGAAAAATAAAGAGGAAGAAAGAAAGATAGCTGAACAGAGAGGAACATTGCAAATTCATTATAGAAAATGGAACACACTCTCTGACTAGGGTATGACACAGAGACACCATGTACAGAGTTCTTACTACCGCCTCCCCCCCCCCCCCCCTTTTTTTTCTTTTTCTTTTTATCTTTCTTCTGTTAGTTCGCTATTGTTTCTCTGTTTTACTATAGATCTCTTTTTTCTCAAACACTATGATTATCATTATATGTATAAGAACAGATTGTATATGTATATGTAATGCTGTACACAATTAGTTTGTTGTACTTATATGAATGATTTGTATTGTAAATTTACGTTGTAAATTTGTTTGAGAGAAAATAAAATACTATTACAAAACAAAAAAAAAGAACTGGGTCGAACTGGTCCCGCTCTCCTTTGACATGATTGATGGTCTAGAAAGCATGCATGGCCATGTGTTTTGAACTGGGCCAGTAAGCGTTACACTGAGGGGTTTTCAAGAGATAATGACAAATTTAATTCAAGTCAAAATATTGTTATTAATTTACATCCAAGACCCATGAAGGTATACATTTTTGGCAATTGGAAATGGTACCAGGATTCCATAGTTGCTGTTTTAAGAACAACCCTATAGGGTGTGTCAAAACATGGGCTAAAATATTATGACGAAAATGAGACCAACAAAGTACCATTCAAAAATTGTCACTGGAGAAAAATCTTATCCACCTAATGAAATGTTTTATGCATAATTCAATTAACCGTGATTGCACCTTTCTTTTGGTACATAATTTGCTATGTTTAATATATGATAATATGATTTTGTGCAATCATCTCTTTGTACAACATTTGGGTATACATAATACAAGAGATCATGACAAAATGAAATCCAAGTCGAAATATCTTTATCCAAACGCGTGAAAACATTATTTTAAATGATATTGAATGAAGAATATACTAATAAGATGTTTATTTAAGTGGTGTGTCAACAAATATGTCAAAATATAACGAAATGCGAGAAAAGGTTAGATGAGAAAATATTTTCTACCGTATAATGATTATGTATGTAATAATGTATGAGTATCTTTAATTACAACTTCATACTAGTTTATTATGTGCCTTTTCAGATTTTATAAACTGTTTCTAGAAAAATGCCTTTCAGGTACAATAATTATGGGTTGTTAGTTTGTGACGTTTAAATTTGATTTCTTGTTGAACAGTTTCTTACATATTTCACAATGAACGTTTCGAACGTTTCATAGGTTCCTTATGTTGTGTTTTTATATGAATTTCCACAGTCATTTTGTGTGGTAGAAAAAAGATTCACATGAATCACACAGAAAATCACAATTGGAATCCGCCATGATGGTTGACATGCACTGGTAGTTTGACACTGTCATACAAAAACATGAACCTCTTCTTGTTAGCTAGAACTGGCTTTGAATGTTGTTTATCCAGATTTGTGATTGTTGCAATATTTAATTATTCATGACATCTGTTAATTCTACTTAAGACCCCCATTTCAGAGTTCCGTGAGGCACACCCCCGTCAAAAAATAATTCGAGTGCCCCCCCCCCCCCCCCCCCGGGTTAAAAGTATCCATTAAAGGTATACAGTTTTGGAAACGCCCCACCCCCTACAAAATGAAATGTACGCTCTTATTACCAACCTTGTGACAGAACATAGTTTTACTAACATGGGATTATACAAATTTGGCCAAGAAACCGCCTACTAATTGGTGTATTTGCAAAATTATAAATTGATCCGGTCCGGATAGATATCGCCAACGCGGAATCGCTCATACACTACGTGTATTATGACCACGTGGTATTACACGAGGTGTTCGCTATACGGGCGTGTCCCTAGCTTGTCGATATCTCCCCCAGCGCTAGCGGCGCGGACAGGTCTGAACGGGCGGTGGATTTCTGAATTTCACAGGCGGATATTGGATTTCTTCCGATATTTCTGTATTTAACGATGCTTAGGTTCTGATTTTACCACACAAGCCCTATTTCAATACATATTCAACAATATTGATCAATATAGATGTATTCGGCTACTTTCCCGAAACTGGACTTGGGCTTTAATTGACCGAAGGGGGTTGGAATGTCCGCTAATTGAAATAACGATGGGTGTAACTCGGATGTAAATTTAAATGTGTACATTCAATTACAGCAAATGGCTATCCCGTGTTACTGTTGGTTAAATAATGTAATAATTAAATTCCGTGACCTTCGACGTTGTGATCTGTTATCGTCTGTATATAGATTCATCTCTCAACTTTGGTACATACCACATTCCCGGACGAACGGAAACGTTCTCTTTTAAAGGGATCTGTGCCCATAATCATGAAAGCTGGATAAGCTATAGTTGGTTGATCAAATTACCATTTCGATGTCCGCTATTATAGGCTTAGCTGGTATTCACAAAAGGCTGATAGGCTAAATTCGCTTGACAACCCATCTGTCTAAATTCCACAAACATTTGGTATTCCACGACACCGGTGGTCGAAATGCGAACAATTACAATATTAGATCGGTGGTGCGGACTAAATGCATTGAAATCTATTAATGTGGGACCTTCTGCAATATATAGCTAGTCTCTGTATAGAGCTTTGTAGGACTCACCGACTTTCATGAATATGGACACTGGTGACTTTGTTGGCATGTGCAGAAACTGATGAATGATTGGTAATTATAATGACTGTGCAGTTTTGTGATCGGACATGTCCTCTGAGTATTGCGTGTTAATTCCACGTTAAATGGGTGTTATTACATATCATTCGAAAGAAAAGGAACGTACTAGGGTAATTACGCTAATTATCATCAGTGCAAGCACTTTATATCGAAAATTATCATTGACCGTCGCGCAACTCTTGAAGTGGGTGACGGGTCGCTTGTCGGCCCATAGGGTAGATTTAGACTTGACGGTACACTACACTCTGGCATGGAGAACATCGATTCCCCCTTGACCCCTCCCTTGACCCCTAGGCCCCTCCCTGCAATCTGACCTTGGTATTTGTGTCCGTCGCGCAGCACTCGAAGTGGGTGTCAAGCATCGATATACATACTTTTATATCGATGGTGTCAAGTCGCTTGGTGACTCTATCTTTCGGGCAATTACAAACCGAACACAAAAAGTAACTACCCCCCTAAACAACAGCTCATACTTTCAAAACCAAGAATCGTTTCAAGATTTCGTCTCGCCAAAATATTTATTTGGTATACAGGGTGGTCCCCAAAAAACGGAACTGGGCACTCCCCAAAATATAGTAACAAAATAATGTCCATCGGATAGGGTATCTTTTCCAATGAAAAACTATACCAAGAACAGTAATTTTGGTCGTGTAGTTTTTTTTTTAGGGCACTCTGAGTGACACCATGTAAGGCTCCCATTTTTGTCAATTTTTCCCCAAGTCAGTGCCTGATAAATCGCACTTACTACGCGCGCTATTGCTAGTGTGCATCCAATTAACGTTTACAAATGTTCACACATTAATCCAATACTCCAATACACATTTATTAATCACTCATCACTTTTTACACTTGCCAACAAAGTTACTATAGTTCCCTTTAATTATAACGTGTTTAGCTTATTTTGTGGTATATGTATTTCAGTGTTTATACTTTCAAAATTGTCATCTTTATTTTGTATTAACTGTCCTGCATATTTGAATTGTACTGGTTTATTGGAATTTTTCTTGTATACTTGTATCATAAATCAGGCAATCGACACTCAAACCATGTATACGAAATCAGCTTACTTCCGTTTATTTGTTAATGAAGCTTCAAATCCAAGCTAAAAACCGACGGTATATAATAGAAAACAAAGACCAGAAAGTTGGTATCATTTAGGATGATTTAATTATCTTATTATAGATGAAACCACTTTTAATTATACATGCATTAATTGGAGGCTGGCGGGGGCACGTGCATTTATCAAATGGCGAAGTATATATTTTACCGTTGTTTACATAGAGAAATTATATCGGTATTTTCATCGGTATTTTCATCGGCAAGTGCACCTTGAAAGCGGTAATTGTGTACAATTTGAAGAAGCACACAATTCTAAAAAGCATATCAATCTTCTGTTTTATCAAAAGTTAATCTGGTTTATGCTGGCTCATCAGAACCAGCTGGAATATCTAGAAATATATCCGATTTGAATTTTGTTGAGGCCAAATTGTTATGAATAATTTAAGAACATAATTACTTACAAATCCTACATATCTTATAATTAAATTCAATTTAAAATTTTATTGAATTTTTTTAAAAACCAAACATCACATTCACATTTGTTTTCATGTGGATTGTGGCAAGATTGGTAGAGCGCTCGCATTCCAAGCGGGAGATCCCGAGTTCGAACCCGGAGTATGCCCATCATAACGTTTGTCCTCCAGCAAGACAATACAACCCACATTGCTGCTCTCTACCCAGGACGTAAAAGCCTTTATGTGAACGATCTTCTCAATGCCCATGAGCCGCGTGGAAGGAATAATAATAATAATAATAATATTGAATATTTATATTGCGCAATATCCACCTAATAAGGTGCTCAAAGCGCATATTATTATCCCTGGTCATTTGGTACAGTTCAGACCCGCACAATTATATTGTACACATTCTCAACTCCCCGGGGAGCATACTAGCGGCGGGCAACCCTATAGGTGCACCAAGCTAATTTTCACCAGACCAGGTACCCATTTATACACCTGGGTAGAGAGCAGCAATGTGGATTAAATACCTTGCTGAAGGGCAAACGGAGTGGGCAGGGTTCGAATTCGGGGTCTCACGATCAGAAAGCACGCGCTATACCGATCTTGCCACACCACTGCCATGCTCCCCAGGGAGAGGAGATGGTGCACACAATGTGTGCTGGTTTGCATTGTATTCTTTGTATTCTTTGACCGGGGTAATAATTTAACTGTACAGCGCTTAGAGATGATTATCAATCATATTAGGCGCTATAATATAAATCGAATATATTATATAATCATTATTAATTTTATACAAAAAAGTAAGTCAAACTTGTAGGTGTCTGGAGGGCGCCCTCTAGTGTCAACGGATGTTTATAACAAAAATGAAAACAGAAATTTTTCGTATGAACGTATGTTATGTATGTTCATTTCAGGACCAGCAGAACACTGCATCATTATAGTTGTAATTCACGCTAAAATAATAGCCACTTTTATAGCTAATTTTAGACAAATTAGCTATAAAGGGTCTCTTTGAACATAGCACAAACACAAGCGTATTCAACCAGGAATCAATTGTTATAGTAGGGTGCACAACAGTACGATAACCAATGTGCTCAGTATTATGTCTTCGATGGACTTCAACAAAAAAATCGATCCCAAAATCGATTATATTGTATAGTGAACGATGACTATACAGCGTATAGTTGCAAATTGGGGGCTTGTTGACCGTGCATGGACGTGCAGTATATAATATACCTCCTGTTACACGTCGAGTGAATCTGTTACTTTCCCTTCAGCAGCAATATAATATATACAGGCTAAATGATAATACTTTGGAAAAAGTCATGACTGTACTAGGTCCAGATCATGCGTTATGTTCAGGCTGATCGTGTAACAACGCTGTGCTGTAGACGATCATCATCGAAAATATCGGAGGTAAAATTTTATATATATATATAGTGTGTTTAAATAAAAATTGTACATTGTTTTTTTGTAATCCTTCAAGATGTAGAATACTAATTCCGGAGTGGAAGGCTAGGGCCGATTTTATCTTAATGATTATTTTATGAATTTAATTTAGTCCTCGATGCAGACTTAAGTGTTATACTTATACAGTACGTCTAAAAAAGAACGGTGCAGTTGGATACTAATTTGTTACGGTATGAAGGTTATTATTTCAGCTTCACCCTAAAAAGACTGGGGGGGGGGGGGGGCTGATTTAGCCCCCCCCCCCCTCCTCCTCTATTTTTGCGATTACTTCGCAATGCTTAAATATTTTACGGTGCCACTTTTTTTCTCAGAGTCTTGCGCAACTTTTGATACCAAATTTGCGCACACCGGGTCAACGATCCCAGAGTTATGTAACATTTTGCTATCGCGTGTCACTGAAATTCAAATTTTTAAAAATTCTTCCATATATAACATACAGAGTTTTTAGATGCACCTTTTATAATGCAGTTTTATGACCATCTTTTCACATGCACTGTTAGTATTTCCATTTTACATGGTGAATAAAACTTATTGCATTCTCATTTGCATAAAACAATACAATATAATAAAGAATAATACAAAGAAAAACAAAGAAAAACAAAGAAAAAGATAAAAACAAAGAAAAACATAGAAAACGGTAAAACTAAATCAATTTTCATGATTATCCTGTTGTTTTATCAGGGATTGTGATATCTTAGCATATATATTGTACCAGGAAAACAGTTTTGTTTCATAAGAATCACCATTATATAAAGAAAAATACAAACAAATACACAAAAAATACATTTTTTGCATATTTAATTAGCTCTAATTAGCATATTGTAATTAAAAACTAAATTTTAACTATGCAATATTGTAGATCTCATGGACATCTATCACCGTGCCAAATTTGGAGTCAATCGGAGTTTCGGTTACCGAGATCCCCCCCCCCCCCTCCCAGTTTTTTAAAGGTTCGAAATAGCCCAGTCTTTTTTAGGGTTAAAGGGATAGTTGAGTTCTGGTAGAGAGAGTACAGTTTTAGTCAAACTGAATTTAGTAACCAAAACCTGCACAATTACATTACAAACTATTAATTATAACACCACCATGCTCAAAAGGAATACAAAAATTACAAACGACTAAGTAAAAAGCCGGTTATCATTAAAAAAAAAGAGCTGTTTAAACTAAAGAGGGCGCTTTCAAAAAATGCATTTGTTTAAACCATTTTAAATAAAAAATATTGTGCATGTGATGTTTTGTTGAAATAGTGATTAGATAGAGAGATAATCAAAAACTATCTAAAAACCTCTTTTGAAAATTTTTGAAAAGAGGAAGCATTTTAAAATGAATTTTAACGGCTGGTTCAAAACTATCAAATACAGGTTATGTTTAGGGATATTTCAGCCGTTTCTGAACCGATTTTGATCAAATAAAGTTTATTCTGCCATTACAATTGTATGCTCTTTCAAATTTGACATTCAGTTTTTCATTATCTCACAACACAAATATTTTGTGTAGCGCCCTTTCTACCAAAACTCAACTATCTCTTTAATTGGGTTCGTCAGTCGTGAGCTATGGTTGTTTGTTTGCAAAACATCGAAATCCAACTTGTGCCAATTTACGTTCTGTGCATTACATGCGCAAAAAAGAATCAAGACTAGTATGCAGTAATAATGCATTTGGCTTAATATGATGCTTTGTTGTTAACATTGCCTGAAATCCATTTCAATGGATTTCGCGCTTTTTGTTGGATCAACATGCTTTACAAGATCTTCGAATATTCGTCTACTGAACAGTAGTGTTTCAATGCGAGCCTTTGCTACACTTTAACATTAGTTATCTTTTGAGAAAGACTCTTTATGGTCTCAATATTCAAACGCAAAGCATGGCAAATGTCTTTAAGCAATATGTCATACAAGAAGCATCTGAAAGCACAATTCTTTCCTTTTAATATGGTACCAAACAACCTAACAATTATTATGCATATTATTATATATATTTAATATAGGTTTTCCCATTCATTTTAACACTTTTGTCATTGAATTTTGTCCCGAGAAGCCGAAAATGTGCCAATGCCAATTTTAATTTCGTCTATTGTCGAACAATTTCACAAAAAGTCCATTCAATTTAGTCATTTGTCACACATTTTCGTCCAGTACAATTCAAATTCGTCAGTCTCAGATGTGTTCAGTAACTGTGACCGACGAATTTGAATTGTAATCGACGAAAATGCGTGACGAACGAGGAAATTGAATGGACTTTTTGTGAAATTCGTCGACAATAGACGAAATTGAAGTTGGCATTGGCACATTCTCGGCTTCTCGGGACGAAATTGAATGACAAAATTACGAAAATGAATGGGAAAACCTATATTTGTTTCATGTATAAATATTGAACTCTGTATTTGATGCACATAGCTGCGTTGTTGCCGTAACGAGATCTATGAAGTGAATATAGATCTAAAGTGTACACAAAAAGTGTGAAAGTGTAAAAGTGTAAAAATTTGAAAAAGTACACGATTTTTTTAATGGCAGCACCACCTTGGTTGGATCAAATACGGCTCAGAAATGGTTGAAATATCCTGAAATATATTATCTATACATATATATTGGAATAAATGTTGGGACCAACTTTTCTGCAATAGTGTTTGAACTGTTATTATAATTGATAAGATGTTTCTATTGAATAATCATTTTGAACAAACATCGCATTCGTATATTTTTAATTCAAAAAGGTTGAAACTTGAGTAGGGTGTCCTCTTGTGTTGATATTTGCCTTTTGAATTAAAGGGGTAGTTTAGTTTTGGTAGAGAGGGCGCTGCACATCGCAATTTTTTTGTGAGGTAATGAAAAACTGAGTGTCGAATTTGAGAGAACATGCAATTTTAATGGCAGAATAAACTTTATTTGGTCAAAATCGACCCAGAAACGGCTGAAATATCAATAAATATATTTGATCTTATAATTATTTGGGGCCCAAATAATTAGATGATTTTTTGAAAAAAAAAAAAAATGCTTGCACTTTTTCAAAAATTTTCAAAAGTGTTTTTTAAATGGTTGTTGATGATCTCGCTATTTAATCATTATATCAACAAAACATCACATGCATAATTTTGGTTGAAAATGATTGAAACCAATGCCTTTTAAAAAAGCGCCCTCTTGTGTTTTAATGGCTCTTTTTTAATGATAACAGGCGTTTTACTTGGTCGTTTGTAATTTTGTATACCTTTCGAACATGGTGGAGTTATAACTATTAGTTTATAATGTTGCTGTGCAGGTTTTGGCTACTAATTTCAGCCTTACCAAAACTAAACTACCCCTTTAAAGCAGCCCTGTAATTTGTATTACATTTTTTGTTATTATTTTATTGTTTTCTTATATTCAAGCAGATAGTTGTAACTCATTAATTTGTTATGATAACTGACAAGTTTTAGTTACTAAAATTCTATTTGACACAAACTGTACTATCCCTTTAAGCGCTCGCAGGCTAGAGCCCCCCCCCCCCCCCCCCCTCCTCACCCCTAGCGAAATTCCTGGCTACGCCACTATTTTTGTTTTTTCACCAATAAATGTATAATGATAGAGACGGTTGTTTTTAATATGTATGAATGTCATCATTATCCGTGTTTCAAATAAACTCCATGCCCCATCCACGGCAGTAATATGTTAAAATTATTGAATTACCTATTATTCGAGATTATTTAGTTTCCATTAATTATTCTAACTGTCTTAATTTGTGTTTCTAGTGGAAAGAAGGTTGGCCCAGTCCATACATGCAAATGATGCAACCCTCGAACATTCATTGTGATGACTTTCATCGACATGGCTGGAATCAACGGTAACCATGGGGACGTCATTAATGGACAAGGAACAGTGAGCCGCGCCTCAGTCCGTTGTCGACCAGGTCGCATCAGCGTGATCGTCTGCAAGTTCGTCTTTGCTCTTCTGTGCGTGGCCGTCGTCATCCTGTGTGTGTTCGTCCCATCCGAGAGGAGATTTATCGTAACCGCATTGAACCCACATCCAGGCGGTCAAAGGTCGGTCAGTTCATGGCAGTTCTGTAGTGAGAGGAAAACAAGTACAACAACAACAACAACAACATCAGCAACAACAACAACAATAACAACAATACAAACATCAGCAACGACTACAACACCAACATCAATATACAAGAAACTAAACAATCAGACAAACAAACCAAACAAAAATAAAGAAGCAAAGAAACAAACAAACAAGCAAACAAACAACCAGTCAAACAAACAAACATACATTAACAAAAAACCATGCAAACAAAATGTGAATACAACATCGTTTTTTGCATATTATCTCTCCCAATAATGCTATCATACAACTAGCAAATTATAATAATGAAGCCTGAAAATCATAATTTCTCTCCGTAAACGTAATCCCCATTAAAGAAGACAGAACAAGAGTTAATACAATGTGTGATCTGTAGAATAACGATTACTTGAAAATGTGAACTGAAAGAGCCCCATGAATGGACGATTTACATAATTATACAAAATATAATCGTTATGTATAAAAGCCATTTTTTGTAGTTGTGATAACTCACGATGTTTGGTCTCTATTACCCCGGGGGGGGGGGGGGGGGGGGGGTCACTCTCAACATGACTGGCTACGCACCCGCGTCCAAAAAAACGTCGAAATGGTATCATTTTCAGCTACACGGCGGCGTCGACGTTTTCCTTAAAAAGTGGTGTTTTTAAAGCACTGATCGCACAAAAACCTAAAAAAGGGTACCTTTTCAGGTTCACAGGTTGCGACGTTTTTCTTTAAAAAGGGTACATTTGTAGGTGCACAGGGTTTCGACGATTTTCTATAAAAAGGGTGTGAGTTACCCAGGCTGATTCGATCCCTTAATTCGCGCATCTTTTGCGGGATATATCTTTTGTAACATGCAATAGCGCGTGCGTACGTGTACGTGTATATAAATCGATGAATTGTATAGATACTAGAGTGCGCGCACGTCCGCCGCCACGTTAGAATTAGAAAGTCCCGAGCACGCCCGTGAGTTATACAGGGTGGCCCAAAAAAAACAGAATGGGGCACTTCCCAACATATAATACCACAATGTTTATGTTCATCGGATAGGGTGTCCTTTCCAATGAAAAACGATACCAAGAACAGTAATTTGGGTCAAGTCGTTTTTGTTTAAGGACGCAGTGCGTGAGACCATGTCAGGTGCCGATTTATGTCGATTTCGACCTAGTCAATGCCAGTTTAACCGCACTCCTTGCCCGTAATACCATTCAGCGACCATGTCCATTCTCTCGGCACACGGCTGAGTGCACACTAACAAAAGTGCGCGATGCTCAACGCTATGAACGGCGGTTCGTGCGATTCAACAAGCGCTGGCTCAATACAAATTGACAAAAAAGAGAACCTGACATGGTGTCACTCACAGCGCCCTAAAACAAAAACTACACGACCAAATTGACTGTTCTTGGTATCGTTGTTCATTTGAAAATACACTCTATCCGATGGACATAATACATTTGTTACTATATGCTGGGAAGTGCCCCGTTCCGTTTTTTGGGGCCACCCTGTATAGTATTTTATCAAGCCTCAAGGTATCCACACTATAATACATGTATGTAGGACAATTACGTTTATGTCTTCTTTTTATCGGAGATAGCCAAGCTAGCTCGAGTAAAATTCTCAGTAATGTAGCCTTGAATGGACGCTAGCAATTTTGTCGCAAAGATGTTTGTTATAAACTTGTTGATGCTGTCTGAGCTGAGGTAAATTGTCTGTGCAGCGTTCACTTCAGTCCCAAGTGTGGCATTCTGTGTTATCACGTTTGACAATATTGCCCAAGTACCAGCTACATGGCGTCTGCAACGAAGAACCGGTTTTCCTTTCTCTCTGATTTAGTTGCTATTCCCACTGCTACCAGCGGGGAAGTTGATGTCGATGGGGAGATCGCATGTCGATGGGGAGATCGCATTTAAACTTTGAAAAGCAACTTTGAAAAGCATTAATACGCGATTTATAACAATTTAGGGGTGTTAAATTTAAAATGTGCGATACGCCTTTTAGGCCTTAGGGTCCACCAGTGGTCCACTTTAGTACTTACGGTGTGATACGCCATCTAGGGTACATTTCAGGAAAGGTGCGATATGCCATTTTAGTTTCTATTTCAGAAAAGGTAGCGATACATATGCCATTTAGGGTCAATTTAATAATAATATTGTAAAGCGCTAAGAGATGGTTATCAATCATATTAGGCGCAATATAAACATAATTTTTATTCGTTTCAGAAAAAAAACATTATTATTATTATTAATTTCAGAAAAGGTGCGATACGCCATTTCCCAGCTAGCCACCTGATGTTGGGCCGATGTCGGAATTTGGTTGGCGGATGTCGGCATATCGCCGTTGGCTCGAGGTTAAAATGTCCGCCAGCCCAACATCGTCACGACGTCATTTTTGTGATATATTGGCATAACGTCATTTTTTCGACAATGGCCCAACATCATGTCATGAGATGATGTTGGGCCATTGTCGGATAATGACGTTATGCCAATATATCACAAAAATGACGTCGTGACGATGTTGGGCTGGCGGACATTTTAACCTCGAGCCAACGGCGATATGCCGACATCCGCCAACCAAATTCCGACATCGGCCCAACATCAGGTGGCTAGCTGGGTTAGGGACCATTTCAGAAGTACAATACGCCATGAGGGTCCGTACAGAAAAAATATGATACGCCATTAGGGTCCATTTAGAAATAGTGCGATAAGCCATTTTTATGCCATTATTGGGGTCCTTTTCAGAAAAGGTGCGATACGCCATTTAGGGTCCATTTCAGAAATGCAATACGACATTAGGGTCCATTTTAAAAAGTGCGATACGCCATTAGGGTCCATACAGAAAAAGGACGATACGCGCATTAGGGTCCATTCAGAAATAGTGCGATACGCCATTTTTTGCGATTAGGGTCCGTTTCAGAAATAGTGCGATACGCCATTTTTTGCGATTAAAGCCCGTTTCAGAAATATTGCGATATGCCATTTTTTGCGATTAGGGTCCGTTTCAGAAATAGTGCGATACGAGTTTTTTTTGCGATTAGGGCCCGTTTCAGAAATAGTGCGATACGCCATTTTCTTGCGATACGCCTTTTAGGCCTTAGGGTCCACCAGTGGTCCACTTTAGTACTTACGGTGTGATACGCCATCTAGGGTACATTTCAGGAAAGGTGCGATATGCCATTTTAGTTTCTATTTCAGAAAAGGTAGCGATGCATATGCCACTTAGGGTCAATTTAATAATAATATTGTAAAGCGCTAAGAGATGGTTATCAATCATATTATGCGCTATATAAACATAATTTTTATTCGTTTCAGTAAAAAAACATTATTATTATTATTAATTTCAGAAATGGTGCGATACGCCATTTAGGGACCATTTCAGAAGTACAATACGCCATGAGGGTCCGTACAGAAAAAATATGATACGCCATTAGGGTCCATTTAGAAATAGTGCGATAAGCCATTTTTATGCCATTATTGGGGTCCTTTACAGAAAAGGTGCGATACGCCATTTAGGGTCCATTTCAGAAATGCAATACGACATTAGGGTCCATTTAAAAAAGTGCGATACGCCATTAGGGTCCATACAGAAAAAGGACGATACGCGCATTAGGGTCCATTCAGAAATAGTGCGATACGCCATTTTTTGCGATTAGGGTCCATTTCAGAAATAGTGCGATACGCCATTTTTTGCGATTAAAGCCCGTTTCAGAAATATTGCGATACGCCATTTTTTGCGATTAGGGTCCGTTTCAGAAATAGTGCGATACGATTTTTTTTTTGCGATTAGGGCCCGTTTCAGAAATAGTGCGATACGCCATTTTTTGCGATTAGGGTCAATTCATAAATAGTGCGATACGCCACTTTTTGCGATTAGGGTTCGTTTCAGAAATAGTGCGATACGCCATTTTTTGGCATTAGGGTCCTTTTCGGAGGTTGACGGACACGGGTGGGTAGCACTTAAGTATGCGAGTGACCCCCCCCCCCCCCCCCCCCCCCCCCCCGGGCTAATACCGTACTTGTTTACCGGACAGGAAACCTAATCAATGTCTCATAAATAAATAAATAAAATGATGTTACGTTTTCAGACCGACTGATCCGAACACATATCGCCCTGGACCTTCGACCGCCCAGCTTTCCTCCCATGCTCTTCTGGCATCGACCGCGTGCGAACCGGTCCAGAGGATAGTGTTCATCAAAACGCACAAAACTGGTTCGACGACGATGGCATCAATCCTACAACGATACGGTTATCTGCGGAACCTCAGTTTCGTTGTGAGCCGAGATGGTCCAGGAGGGGGGGGGGGGGGGGGATCCAGGCCTGTCTTCCACAGACTTGTTTAACCGTAGGATGGCCTTCCAAATCCCGAACAGGACTCGGCAGGAATTCGACATGCTGGTCAACCACTTCCGGTACAACCGGAAGGAGATGGAGATCGTAGTTCCCGGGGCCAAGTACATCTCCATTATCCGTGATCCGGTCACACAACTCGAATCGGCGTTCGGATACTACGAGATGGCCAGACGTTTGAATATAAAGACGCAGAATCCGTTCGAGACGTTCATGTTAGATCCGATGAAGTACTCCTTGATGGATAGCCGTGTTCGGGCACGCGCCCGAAACGCCATGCTTTCCGACCTTGGGTTCGATCACAGGAACGACGAGAACATGGCTCCGGTCCAGGAGAAGATCAGGGTTTTGTCGAAGGAGATGGACCTGATATTAATAACCGAGTACTTCGACGAGTCGCTTATTGTCCTGCGCAAAACAATGTGCTGGGAATTTGACGATATCCTGTACATATCGAAAACTGTACGGAGCACAAGTCACAAATACGCGGTGTCTGAAGACACTGCTGAGAGGGAACGTGTTTGGAGCGCCGCAGACCTAATGCTCTACGAGCACTTCAATCGTACGCTGTGGCGGAAGATCCAGGACTACGGACCCACGTTCCAACAGGACCTGGACCACTTTCGGTCCATGCAACACGCCGTAACGCGGACTTGTGTAAACGAAACGGCGGACACGGACGGGGGTAACGAGGGTCCGTCGCGGGGGTCGCGACTGACTAAGCCGATACTGAAGGCACGGTTTAAATATTGTGAAGACCTCCTGAGATCTGCGGCCCCTTATACCAGGCTCATCCGGGACGGTATGGTGACAAGAGCGGCCACGTGTCTTTAGCAGCAAACCTGCCTATATCATAGTGGCCGCCAAAAGTGATCCCCGACACTCGACTGAGAAAATAAATGTCATGGAACCTGTCTATTACAATGGGTTACCTGTTTACATGTCTACAATGCCATTTTTTTTGTTTGTCTAATTTCTATAAAAACATGATATAGGTGATCACTATTATACACATGTATCTAACTGTACTTGCCAGGGTCTTCTTCCACTCTGTGTGCATCGTTTGTCAAAAAGAGCCTGGAGAATAACGTCTTCATAATCATTTTAAGAGTTATTTATTTTTGTATCATACATGTTTTAGATAATAATGTGACATGTCGAGTAAAATCGTGAGCTTTAGATACTGGACCATAATCATTATTGTAGATGGATTATAGGACACCCCGTTTTGTGATACACACTCATTATACCAAATATACTCAGCAAAAAAGAAACAGAACACTTATAGTGTACCACCACCCAAAAGTAATATTCTTATAAATGAAAGGTAACATCTTTAGTATAGTCCATTCCATCAACAAGTTCTCAAAAATATGTTTCCAGAAAAAACATATATAATTGGAAAACGCATCACCATTCTAAAGCATGCGTTCATGGGTCTGCAAGGCGAATACTAATGTGTCCAGAGCGAACTAATCGTCCGGGATTCTATTGTCTCCAAACGTACGCGTGAATAGCATTGGCGCACTCGCAAATGTTTAGCCCTTACGGAACCAGGAAATAATGGTGGTTCCGTAAGTGGTGGTAATTTATTGCTTTGTTTGTGAATTTACACAACCCTTTGCAAAATGTTTGGTATCTATTTAATATCACAAAACGGTACCAAAACATATAATTATGTGTTGTTCTTTGCCTGGTGGTCCCCTTTAAGACAAAATATCCCATATTTATTTACAATAAAATATGTGATATTGTATATAAAAGTAAAGATAAAATGACCCTCTTCTATACAGGGTGGCCCCCCAAAAAACGGCACGGGGCACTTCCCAAAATATAGTAACAAAATAATTATGTCCATAGGGTATCTTTTCCAATGAAAAACGATACAAAGAACAGTAATTTTGGTCGTGTAGTTTTTCTTTTAGGGCGCTCTGCGTGACACCATGTCAGGCTCCCATTTTTGTAAATTGTTTACCAAGTCAGTGCCAGATAAATCGCACTTACTGCCCGTCATATCATTGAACAACTAGCAATACGCGCGCTATTGTTAGTGTGCATTCAGCTGTGTGCTGATAGAATGGGCATGGTTGTTTGATGATATGATGGGCAGTAAGTGCGATTTATCAGGCACTGACTTGGTAAAAATTGACAAAAATGGGAACCTGACACGGTGTCACTCAGAGCGCCCTAGAACAAAAACTACACGACCAAAATTACTGTTCTTTTTATCGTTTTAATTGGATAGGATACCCTATCCGATGGACATTATCATTTTGTTACTTTATTTCGGGAAGTGACCCGTTCCGTGTTTTGTTTTGTTTTTTTTTTTTGGGGGGGGGGGGGTGGGGGCGGGGGCACCCTGTATTGGCATAGAATCAAGATGAAATCATTCATGCATGACTTGTCACGGTCTTTAAAACAAAATAGCAAAAATGGAACACCCACTCAACCATATGAATGTTGATAAGCATAATCTAAAACGCTATATTCATGACATAGCATAATTTTTCATTACATTTGTGATCTTTTTATTTGTATCTCAATAATACAAAAAATGAATGAAGACAAATTGTCAACGTTATAGGTTATATTTTCATCCCAATGTAACAAAATGGGGAATTCCATGGCAGAGGTTTATTCGTCGAAACCACAGTTTGTGCCCTTATTTCAGCTGCTTCAGCATGAAACTTGGTATAGATTCTTCTCAAGAATTCTACCGTATAGTCCAAAGATCTTCAAAACCTGGTGTCACACTTTATCAACCAGTTGGGCATGTCATTTCTCTAGGTAACTATGATTAACGTTGCATGGGACACATGAAACAGACACGCTTCATGCCTCGAAGACAGACCAGTATGTTGATGTTCCATGTGCGTCGATACTTACGTAATACATATTCATCAGGGGGGATGAATGAATAGATCACCCCCCCCTGATGAATGGGTATCAATGACAGATCGACGCCCATGTGATGTTCTTATGACCTGGCCTTGTTTTTTTGGAAAAGGTGTATTTTCAGAGTTTGTTAATAACAAAGGTTAAATAATGTCATGATTTACTTGCCCCGCACATCTTCGTTTAGGCGAAATCATTTCAGTCGAATGGTGTGGTCCTCCATTGTTTTTGCTATTTTTGAAAACAGACTTTGCTATTGTTAATTGCCCATGACAGTTCATTCATGAACGATTACACCTTTAATTTTATACCCTGCAAGTAGAGGACTAAATTTCCTTTAATTTGATATATGATAATGTACAGTTTATCAAATTTCCATTTCGTTCAAAAAATATTTACGATTGAAGTGTTCAGATGTTAAAGGGGTAGTACAGTTTTGGTAAGGCTGAACTTTAATAACCAAACCTGGACAGTAACATTATAAACTAATAGTAGTATAACTCCACCATGCTCGAAAGGTATACAAAATTACAAACGACTACCGTAAAAAGCCCATTATCATTCAAAAAGAGCCATTAAAACACAAGAGGGCGCTTTCTAAAAATGCATTGGTTTCAACCATTTTTCATACAAAATTATGCATGTGATGTTTTATTGAAATAATGATTAAATAGAGAGATCATCAACAACTATTAAAAAAACGCTTTTGAAAATGTTTGAAAAGTGCAAGCACTTTTTCAATAAAAAAAAAAATCATCTAATTATTTGGGCCCAAAATAATTATAACATCAGATATATTTATTGATATTTCAGCCGTTTCTGGGTCGATTTTGACCAAATAAAGTTTATTCTGCCATTAAAATTGCATGTTCTCTCAAATTCGACACTCAGTTTTTCATTACCTCACAAAAAATTGTGATGTGCAGCGCTCAACCAAAACTGAACTACCCTTTTAAACTGTATACGGGATTATTTAAGCCGTGTATACACAGTAAGTGAAAATGTCTCGGCCAAATAACATCAAATTAACATGACATTTTCACACCTTACTTTGATTAACATTTGATTAATCACTCATCACTTTTACACTTGTCAACAAAGTTACTAGATCCCTTTAAAGTTCGTTTGATTATTTTAGAAATAGCATGATATACGCTCCTCAAAAAAGTAACGCAACCCGGCTTTTTATTACCTTAATTGCAAATTATAATTACACGAAGGAAAATGTATTTGCAGTAGTTAAAAAAAAAAAAATAGATTCCCACTTTACCCGTCAATATTTACTTAATGTACTTTAAATATGTGTGCATGTTGCATGGTCCCCCGAATTCCTTTTCCACTTATAAAGTTATTTGATTAAAAGTATTTGCATATAATATTTGTACAGTATTTTTTATAAACAGAGAGTTATATTATTATGTTTGTTCGCATGCACAATTCATAATGGAACAAAAATGTTTGTTATTTGTTTAATTTTGTGCTTACATGTGTATATGAATTATATAGGGGCAACTCCACGAAAAATGTCACCCAAGGATGGAAAAATGAAACTCATGGGACAGCCTTGTTAACTACTGGATAATAATGAGGAAGGACCATATTTTGATGACAAAAGGAAAAAAGTTTGAAATTCAATGCAGAATATTTTTTTTTTGGCCATTGAAGTTGGGACAAAAATTATACGCATTACCCCCCAAAATGATGAAATTTGCACCTGTTGTTTGTGAAATAAAATGTTTAAAATATGGATCACTTCAGAACAATAATTCTACTTCTAATGTCTTGTGTATGCTTTGTTTTAACATCATAGAAAAGGAAATTGTGTAAAAATCTTTACTTTTTGAAAACTGTTTTTGGATAAAATCTTGATTCTTACAACATTGATGTGTAATGTCCGTGACGTTTTGAATATAAAAGTTTTTGTAGAAGCAGAAGTCCTAATTCAATTTAATTCAAAATTCATTTGCAAAGCTAGAATGTGGTATCATAAAGTATATAAAGAGCATTTACTAAAATATTTGATGGTTTGTCCAGAATGGCGTCACGGACATTACGTCACGGCTGCGTACATACATAGTGAAAACTATAAAAAAGCAGAGCTAAACATTTTCAAGTATTATTTTCTTATGTAAATGTCTTATTCTAGCCAAGAAATAAAATAATCCCAAATAACAGGGGGACTACTACCTTCCTGGTACAAATTTTAATAAATTGTATCATTAATCACATAGTGAACTTTGAGTCAGTACTCTGAACTATTTATGAAACTAAATCCCTTGCTCAATTTGAACATGCATGTCTCAATAATCAATAAAGACTTGACTATAACTTAGTGAGAGGAGAAAGAGATGGTTAAATCTCATATAGTATAATCAAATTGCAAAAATTATACTCTTAGTCCATGATTTTCCATGTGTTATGCCCATGATATACACAACTTTTTAAAAATTTTACAATTTTTTTTGCACAAAACAGCATTGTACCTCATCAAAAATGTATAATATCGTTTTAAATAGTTGAACATTTGGTTTACTGCACATTCTGTTGAAAAATTTCAAATTTTACAATAATTTGGGAAAAAATTGTTGCTATTTTTAAAATAATTTTTTTCTAATTGAAAAAAGTTGAAATATGATTTTTTTTTCCTCAAAACCGTTTGATTACATATCAAATGTACAATTAAAAAAGTTTCATGCACAATGGAGCATTTTTTGCGGGTTATTTCTGAGTATAGAGAAAGTGGACAAAAGTGTAATGTCCGTGACGCTGAAAATGTAATGTCCGTGACGCAACGTTTTGTTGTCTAGATCACATATGCCTGGCCCGTGTCTCAACATACCACTTGGATTCAATTCATCATTGCCTTGTCTATAATTAAATATCTAAATCCCCTTTGTGACGTCTCAGAACTCACAGACTTTTGCAAAGATGTATATGGATGCAAAAAGTCATGTCCAAAAAATGTAATGTCCGTGACGGCGCACATTTTGCAGAATTACTCGGTAACAAATTGGCTAAAAGTTCTGAAACTTTTTTTGAATACTTAACTAGGCTATTGTTTTGTAATCAAAATAAAAGTTAGACATTAGTTAGAGGTATGAATTACTAGTGGCATTGGAAAGTCATGAAAATTCTCTGATTTGTAATGTCCGTGACGCTGGAGTTGCCCATAGGGGCTTTATTCGGTTTCTTCGAACATTAACATCACATGATTTCGCCGTGCTATTTTCTTCATTCACAATCTAATTAAGTTAATTAGATAGTAAGTTGTATTGATTAAACAATTAATTATGAAGGAGACGGACTCGTTTTGGGCATGCATTATATCATTCAATTATGATCTGTTATTGGATTATCAATTACGGATTGAGCGTCAAGTGCTTTGACAACTTAATTCAAGTAAAGTCACTTGGAGCTTTCATATAATGTTACTTTGATTTTATGCTCAAATGATAACAGAAAGCTGATATGGGATTTATTTTAAAACTTGTTCCTTAATTATGAGCTGTATATTATAGATTTAATTGCAAAGCGTTTCTCGACGCTTTTGGACTCTACTCAAAGTATACGAATTCGGATACTTCTATCGTCCATAGTATCCGAATTCGGCTAATTTACGCGAACGATCGGTATAAAATCGGATATCAATTTTCTTCACTTTTTTCATTAAACAGTGTTCCTTTTCTACGAATATGTTCACGCTTTGTTCAGAAGCGTCCTACGATGATATTTGTATATTGGTATGAGTGAAGTCTCAAATATTATTTTTGGAAAAAATTAGGATCACTTTTAATAAATGATTCACCTTGCCCATACACCCATCCACCACACACGAATAAACACCAACACATAATACTCCCCCACACCACATCCTTTCCAACTACATGTTATACGCATTATATCGATGATGATGATGATGATGATCCACAGAATTTATATGGCGCCATTTATCTGTTCAAACATTAAAAGGCGCCAATATATATATCGATGGTCATTACAGATATACAGCACATTTCTCGTTTTACTATGAAAGTTCATCTGTATTGTAATTTTTATAAGATAATACTGATCACAATACGAACATTTACCGCCGAAATGTTCGGCTGTCATCTACATTACAGTGACTTTGTACACAATTATGACTATATATCAAGTCGATAATTAAAAATCCAAATATTTAAATCGTTAATATCTTTCTAACGAATGGGAAATTCGAAAAACCAAAACCTCTTCAAGGTATGAGAGAACCGATATATACACACAGCAAAAAAAGAAAGTAAACACTTTTTCAAGTCCAGAATTTTCATATAAAACTTTAATAAAAATCAATAAATTACATATCAAATTTAAGAAAATTTAATTGTTTTCAACCTGCCAGGTGAACACAAATTGAAACTTTACGCATGAGTGAACACATTTGTTTTTCTCTTCCAATGTGCAGAAGTAAAAATTGCAAAAATGGACAGTCTGCCATTGATGTGTAAATGCCCTTCCACAAAAAATGGAAACAAAGGATCACACTTACACAATGGCTTTATCTTTGAATGAGAAACAAATGTGGTGAAACTGCATTATTGATATCCAGCATGCGCCGTCGATGTACTGCGCTGTTTAACATTCATGGTGGCCTAACAAGACATTGACTTTAAAGAAAGAAACACTGCAAATAAAGAAAGATACTGACTCTAAACAAAGATTACTCTTTTTAATAATAATTTTCTTTTCAAGTGCTATGAACCATGCAAACCTTTATTGTGTTTTGTTTAACTTTTCTGAGCAATATGACTTTTTATATTTTTTTTTGCAATTTTGCAATTTTTACTTTTGCACCTTGGAAAAGACAAATGAATGTGTTCACTCATGCGTACAGTTTCAATTTATATTCACCTACCAGGTTGAAAAAACAATTAAATACCTTTAATTTGATATATAATTTATTTGTTTTTTATATAATCTTATATGAAAAATATGAACTTGAAAAAGTGTTTACTTTCTTTTTTTGGTGAGTGTATGTAGTATTGTGGCTTTGGACTGTGAAAGTGAACTTAGGAGTGTATAAGTGGAAAGGAACAGTGAAATTAAGTTCCAAAGATTTTGACCCCGGGATTTGGTCGAAGCCTATACTAGTTCTTTTGAATCAAACAAATTGTTTACAACTGGTCACATTAATTACATATAAAAACAGGAAATTGTTTATTTCAAATCGTTATACTCATTTAATATCATAATTACAATGTAAAAATATTTAGCTAGAAAGACAAAAAATGTAATCCGAATGAATTGATGAAAATGCATCAATAAGAATGTATAAATTTCAGCAATAAAAACCCTCTACATTATTTTCAAATTGAAAATGCACTTTAGGTGCAATATTCTTAGAATTCTTAGACGGTCTTAACATAAGACACATTCATGATACGGGCCCCAGAAACGTATGACAACAAAATAGTCTGTTCTGCAGACCCGTGATTGTTTGGTCACAGTAGTTTCGAGTGTAAAGTTTGAACAAAAACATTTTTTTTTCTACAGTTGCTGGTGAAACATATGTCTAAAAGTAATCACATTTATATATCAAAGATTATTTTTGGATGTTGGTTCCCGTTAATACAAAACTCAGCAGATTTCCGTAGACAATGTGTCAACTAGAAAGACATAACGGGTTAGCGACCAAGACATCCTTTAAAACATCTTTCATGTACAGCTGCATTGTGAAATAGTTTATTTTCACACACGCTTTGAAAGGCAAATTATTGATCCATCATTTAATTTCCTTTTCATAACAATATCATACCAAGTTAAATCAGCACTAAAGTGCAAATTATCTTGATGTACCAGGGTAAATTCACTAAATTGTCTATATGTTACTATAATAGGTAAATTGAGTAACATCTCATATATTCACATTTAATTAAAGCGATCCATCAACTTCATCAGAATTTTCATAAATTAATATTTCGGACTTCAATCATACACCATTTATTGCAAGATTCTTCTGAATAATGAGTGACAGTTTCAAAGAAAAAAACAATTTAAAAATATATATATTTCTATTATAATTTCTAGTCAGTTTCCTCTATGTTTGAATTAAAAAAGAATATTGTCAGATTTGTATCACATAATGCTCACTGATATTGAATTAAATTTAAAAATGCGTTCATTATCTCCATGATTAGGGAGACATTTGAATAATTAAACCTCATTTCATGATTCTTCTATTGCCATAATCCAAACAACAAGGTATACGAGAGAAAGAAATATGAAAACTTCAAGCACGTTTTGTTTAATTTGACATTAAGTTAATTGATCGCTTTAAAACTTTATGGCTAAAACAATTCTGGAAAAAGGAGTCCAGCATACATCACTAGAATGTGAAAGATACTATTTTTAAAGCAGTCTATACTACACAAATGATTGCAAAACCCTAACCCTAACCCTGTGTGTGGGTGTGTGTGTGTTTTGTTTTTACTGTATTTGGAACATTCATAGTTCATACACTATACGAACTAGTATCAAAGGTATAGTGGTATGCAGTAGCGTAGCTAATGGGGAGGGGGCAACACTGGGGCACATACCTCTAATCATTTTGCAAAGATGTAAGGATAAACAATCTTTAAATAAAGGGAAAAGGACATGTGCCCTCCCCCCCCCCCCCCCCCCCCCCCCAATCACTTCGACCATACTTCGTCACTGACGGCGTGCACAGGATTTCAGACTGCATGGGGGCGCACATTATTTTCTTTGTTTTAACAAAGGACACCCTAAGTCGGGAAGTAGTGAATCCACGTGTGGATGTTGGCACTTGTGAACTTTCAATTTGTTCATAAGAATGGTTTCAACCGAATGGCACACACAGTATAGTAGGACAAGTATCATGCTATCTTCAATTTGTTCATTACTGGTTTCAACCGAATAGCACACACGTGACAGCTAGCATGCTATCTTCTCGACTAATGTAATGTAATGTCAAAATCTTCATGAATTATTCGCTGGTTCACCCGTCATTTCACCAAACCTCAATAGGATAACGCATGTCGTTTTCTGGATTGATCGTAACACCAACCGATGCATACAGCTTATTTAGCATTTTCATTTTATAATAAGTATTGGCCATCCGTTAGTGTAGGCCCCATATCGGTGTACTATGTAGCTTTATCTATAACAATAATGACAATACGATTTAAAAATTAAGGAAGTATCAACATTATAATAATAATAATAATAATAATAATAATAATAATATGAACATTTATATAGCGCAGCTACTATAAATATATACTCTATTGCGCTTAAATAATTATTTAAATTATTATTACCCATGGTCATCAGGTACTCATCAATTCGCGCGTTTCCTCGCACTTTCAATTCATTAAAACAATTAATTATCCCTGCATATGTGTTAGTTAGCTCCTGACTATATTACGAGCATTGAACAGGGATTTATGCATACCCGATACCACGCAGGGTCTTTGTTGCTCGTTAGTTGAACACCGGTCAAGCAATCCGAAGGCCTCGGTTTTTATTCCAGGAGAATCCATTAGTCTTTGCTCATATCATGTACATCCACGTACAAACTGAGGTTGATAAACGTTTCTAATAATGACAGTATTTACATTGGATAGTTGGAGAAATAAACCCCGGATGTTGCCCAAAATAGACATATCATACAATACATTACGACGTGGCATCCACAACAAGATATCTAGATACATATGTGGATAACCTACATAAGCAAATAAAGCAATATAAAGCAAAATACGCGTTATGAATTGATTGACATTAATGTGATCTAGTACATTGTTAAAGGGAGTGTCCGCCATTTACAAGTCGTCTGAACAGTTTCCAGTAGACGGATGAGGATGAATGTAACACAAAAACAAAACTGATGGAACAACCCTGTAATTTGTCCGTAGAAAATTTTCAAAGCCGAGACCAAGTACCTTCAAAATTTTATAGACCACGGTCCGTCAAAAATTATCGAGGCCGAGACCAAGACCATTGGTTGAGAATCCTCTCAGCATGGGGGAGGGGGGGGGAGGGGGGGGGGGGGGCGTGTTCGTGGGAAATTTTCGAAGCCGAGACCAGGTTAAAGATGGTCGAGACCGCTTAAAAGTGGTCTCGAGACCGGCTAAAATTTGAAAAGGGTTAAACAGCCATTTTTTGGTCAAAGGGGGGGGGGGGGGTTCTTTTTAAATGATAACAGGCTTCTTTATCAGTCGTTTGTAATTGTATATACCTTTCGAGCATGGTGGAGTTATAACTATTAGTTTGTAGTGTTATTGTGCAGGTTTTGGTTACTAAAGCTCAGCCTTACCAAAACTGTAATACCCCTTTAATATACAGTAACAATAAGTTAACAAATTTAACTTTTTATTTTTCTCATAATTTAGCCATGATATTAATTTAATATGGAACCTTATAACACATAATTCAGTAGATATATCAGGTTACATAAATACACATTTTATCAACCCTGTGCCATTATGCATGTGTCATCATAGTTTTAAAAAACCTTTACATGGGACTCCTGCAAAACTTGCACCACATACAAACATTGCACGGTATCAACAGAAAATTCCAGTTTAATTGCTTCGCCTTAAAATATGAGTCCAGAAGCGCATGTACCTGGCCGAAATTGCTGTCCATCATTATACTTAAAGGGTACCACTACCCAACAAAAACATTCTTATAAATGAAAGGTAACCTCTTTATTAGTAGTCCATTCCACCAACAAGTTCAGCAAAATATGTTTCCAGAAAAAAAATAATAATATAATTGGAAAACGCTTTACCATTCAAACGCATGCGTTCAATCCGTTCATGGGTCTGCATATACGAAGACAACCTGTGTCCAGGGGAACGAATCGTCCGGGATTCTATTGTCTCCAAACGTATGCGTGAATAGAATTGGCGCACTCTAGCTCGGACGTTTCGCGCCTACGGAACCATCAAATAATGATGGTTCCGTAGTGAGGGTAATTATTTGTATTGTTTATGAATTACACAACCCTTTGTAAAGTGTTGAACATCTATTTAATATAAAACTGTACCTAAACATATAGTTACTTGTTGTTCTTTGTCTGGTGGTCCCCTTTAAGACACATTTTGATGCAAAATGTATTCACCGCGCATGGTTAAAAGTTTCGGTCATACATAACATTTTAGAAAAACAAAATGACTGAATGGCCTGATCAGCGCATTTTGTGTGATGACATCATCCGCTCAAAATAGCCAAGTTCCAAATGGTGATCCGCGGTTGAGCATCCCCGCGTTAGACAGTATTTATCATGGAATTGCTGCTAAAGTGCTAAGGGTGTCCGGTTTTCAGCCTGCCCGCAGCCTCCTCAGCCTCCTCAGTCGCTCTGGTGATCATACCTTTCCGGATGAGTGCAGTGTAAGGCACATCGGCTCTAAGAAGATCCTCGCAGTACTTGGAGTCAGTTTTCAGAGTGAGTTTATTCTCGCGACGATCACCGGTGTTGTTCTTCCTTAGGTCTACACAAGTCTGCATCACGTCCTGCTGCATGGACCGAAAGTGTTCCAGATCCTGCTGGAACCTGGGTCCGTATTCTTGGACCTTCTGCCACAGCGTACGGTTAAAGTGCTCGTAGAGCATTAAGTCTGCGGCGCTCCAAGCACGTACCCTCTCAGAAGTGTCTTCGGACACCGCGTATCGGTGACTCGTGCTCCGTATGCCATTCGATATGTACAGTATATCCTCGAAACCCCAGCACATGATTTTGCGTAGGATAATCAGCGACTCGTCGAAGAACTCAGTTATTAGAATTAGGTCAATTTCCTTCGACAAAACCGAGATCTTCTTCTGAACTATAGCGATGTCCTCGTCGTCCCTGTGATCAAACCCAAGGTCGTAAAGCATGCCGTTCCGGGCGCGTGTCCAGAAATAACCTTTCATTGCGTAGTACTTCTCCGGGTCACCCATAAATGTCTCAAACGGGTTTTGCGTTTTTATATTCAAATGTTTGGCCATTTCAAAATATCCGAACGCTGATTCGAGTTGCGTGACCGGATCTCGGATGATTGAGATGTACTTGGCTCCGGGAACCGCGACCTCCATCTCCTTCCGGTTGTACCGGACATGGTTGACCAGCATGTCGAAGTCCTGCCGAGTCCTGTTCGGGATTTGAAAGGCCATCTTACGGTTGAACAATCCTTCGTTAGACAGAATGTGACTCCCTCTGTTCACAACGAAACTGAGGTTTCGCAGATAACCGAACCGTTCTAGTACGGATGCCATCGTCGTGGAACCCGTCTTGTGCGTTTTGATGAACACTATCCTCTGGACCGGTTCGCACGCGGTCGCCGGCTGAATTAAACGAGTTGTCACTGATTCGGTGATTCGGGTTGTGGCTATCCGATCGGCAGTCAGTTCCAGGTCGGTGGTCACTGCTGGGCTGGGAAGATGACGCGTGGTGTTGTGCCATGGTGAATGTGTAGTTGAAGATCGTATGAGGGGCGTCTTGGTATCTCTCGATCTGAGGTTTAAAATAGAAGCGAAAACAAGAATCAAGTTTTTAGCAAATTCTGCTGAACTATAAAACAGCATCCCTAATGCAGTCAAAATGTAAAACAAATGTTGTGAGATTGCACGCGAAGGATTGGGGGCACACCTTATGCATTTCTTTATTTTTTTAAACACAAACTGTCCCCATTTATTGGGGTCACGTGCCCCCGTGGCAAGCAAATGGCAAATTGTTTCGGTTAAAGTTAACTAAAGTGATCTAGTAACTTTGTTGACAAGAGCAAAAAGTGATGAGTGATTAATAACATGTGTACTGGTGTGATCTGATATGTCCACAAAATTCACTATAATTGGATGTTTTTTGGCCGAGAAATGAGCAAAATGCAAAGTGATATTCACTAACTCATTGAACTTACTTTGAACACGGCTTAAAGGAGTAGTACAGTTTTGGTAAGGTTACCAAAACCTGCACAATAACACAAAATAATAGTTATAACTCCACCATGCTCGAAGGGAATAGAAAATGACAAACGACTAAGTAAAAGCCTGTTATCATTTTTAAAAAGAGCCATTAAATCACAAGAGGGCGCTCTATAAAAAACATTGGTTTCAACCATTTTTCTTACAAAATTATGCATGTAATGTTTTGGTGAAATAATGATCAATGATTAAAAATAATGATTAAAAAGAGAGATCATCAACAACTATTTAAAAACTTCTTTTGAAAAGTTTTGAAAAAGTGTAATTTTTTTTGTATTTGTTAAAAAAATCATCGAATAAATCTGCGGCCCAGATTTATTCCGATCGGATATATTTATTGATATTTCAGCCGTTTCTGAACCGATTTTGATCAAATAAAGTTTATGTTGTCATTGAAGTTGCATACTCTTTCAAATTTGACATTCAGTTTTTCATTATCTTACAAACAAATTATTTCGTGCAGCGCCCTCTATATCAAAACTGAACTAATACCCCATTTAAATTATCCCGTAGACAGTTCAACATCTGAACTAGCCTATCCGATATGCATCGTGCTGTCTGGCAGGTTCTACAACAGGTACTGTATTAAACCGCGAAAGGCTGAGTTTGAGCGGGGCAGTTTACTAGTATTTAGCTCTCTCACAGCTAGCTAGCTCGCGATCGCATAGAGAATCTCCAAGCCATATAGAGCCTTGACTAAAGGCTACATCTGAACAAATCAATCGTTAATATCTTTTGAACGAAATGGAAATGTGAAAAACCGAAACCTGTCCCGTGCATTTATTGTTAATATGAATATGACAAGGTACGAGCGAACCACAAGAGTTCCAAGTAAGTTTTGAGGATTTTGACAATGTTACTTAGTCCCTTTAATATCACATTGCAAAACGTTAACACTTTTCGATGGTCGAGCACGTTTGTTTGTATGAACAGTGTAATACATGTAGCCAAAGAACAGAATATGTGGCATATTATTCATAAGTCATGTAATACTGTATGGATCCAGATGATTTTTGTTTTTGTTTTGGGTAGTCTCATGTTTCCCGGTTAGCCTCTTCAGTAACTTTGCTCTCTTCTCCCAGAGGACCTGCAGCTAATACTACTTTTGCCTCGGACATCGGATACACATCCGCACTTTATTGTGCACTCTCTTCACTCCCTGGGGAGGATTCCAGCAGGCGCTTCTTTTATAGTGCACTCATGCTTTACACACCCTCCTCATTCATAAACATATCATTACACAGGTACACTACACTTACAAGCATACTGTCGGATAAAAAAAAAAAAACATTTTCACAAAGTAACATCAACAATAGAAAATTCATAATTTTGCAACGGATATATGATCGATTCCAACGAAAAGTGTACACGGCCATATTTTTAGGTTCGAATTTCAAACTGCTTTGATTGTTTAATCCTTTTGCACATGTTAAGTAGACATGTCAACCATAACTAGACAAAAAGTGCCATCACTTATCGTTCCAAACGGCCAAGTAATGGCCTTGAGAAGTTAATGGTATATTTCCTAACGTTGCCTACGAATGAAGATGAATTACTTTAAAAATGTGATTATGGAACTCCAAATCAATCTGCTTTATGCAAACATTTGCTTTTATTTCATCTATAAGATGCTAATCATGGAATATATTCACATATTGTGTCTTAAACATCACTCTGTTATCAATTTCCAAGTTCAAATGTTTTATTAGTGTGTTGAAATGTTCCTGTCTTAAAAACATGAGGTTGTATCACTTTTCATAATTTTTTTTAATAAGATGTGAATCAGAATTATTTTCCAGTATTCTAGAGAGTGGGAAATACCCTTTCAAAAAATATCAAATTTAGGTTTGTGTGCAAAAATATGACACATGTACAATGTACGTGAAAAATAAGTATTCGTAGTCAACATGTAATTTACTTTATACGTAGGTAACAAAAAACCTTTATTCACAGTGACTGTCACAAAATATGGGGTCCCTTGTCAGTTCTAAGTGAGATACGATCATACAAATGTGCTTACAATCAATTGTGTGAAGAAAAAAACTTCTTAAAAATGTACACCGACATTATAAGTGGTATCCTCAAAACAAAATAATTATATATTCAATGTGAACATTTAAACCCGACTATTTGAATTCGTAATGTTGATCGATTGTATCCACACCATTGATATTGCAAACATTTTGTAAGAAAATGTTTAACCTGGAATTGCTAGGGATACGATACATTTAGGTAATACAGAAACGAATATTCTAGTGTGTTCGTAGGTAACATTATTTTGTTCATATATGTCAATATACCTGTAACTAGTAGGCAAAATGATTTACTGTATTTGGACTATACGAAATGCAATGTGTAATACCTATGATCTGTAAATATATACTGTTCCTGAAATAGCGATATAGACACACATTTGAGAAAGAGAGGGTACATATTTGTCTTGATATTTGGGTGAATCACTGTATAAAGTGTACATCAGCGTGCACATAAAATAGAAGTTACGATTAGCTGCATGCATTACAAACATACATAAAAAAGATTGCTCAAACGATGAGTGGTAATATATTATCTGTTTGATGAATGCAATATCGGATCATTTGAAATTCCTAAAAACAATTCAAACAGCACTATTGTAATGTTCTTAAGAGGTTGAATATTATTATTAATGAAACACATTGGCCAATCCTGCATATCTCAGCAGCTTACTTAGTTTAAATCGAACCCTCCAATTTAATTGGAATGTTTCTAAGATTAACTCGTATTGTTTCAATTTGTTGTGTTACAGAGTATTATTGTAAAGTGTTAACAGATAACATTTTATCTTATTATGCGTTATATCTATCGAGAATATTATAAACGAAGTCATTTTTTGACATTTATGTGTACATTATGTAAGGCTGCAACAATCAAACGGCAGCACAAACGGCAAACATCACAACACGGCATCGTCATCTATATTATAATTTGAGTAAGGAAATCCTTTGATATTCAAAAACTTTTAGGGTTTTGCACGCCTCGGGCTGAACAAATTCCACGTGTCATTCGTTCTGACTGCAGATCATTCTAAAGGTTTTCGATTTTTTAAATAAGTTGTTTGAAATCTCGAAATGAAATATAAAAACTCAAAATAGTTCCTGAAAGAGGATGGCTCTGGCATGGCAACGGATATTGCATGCATATGATTTCCGGCCGCGATATATACTCCGCAAAAAAAGAAACTGGACACTTGTATAAGTGGAAATATTTCATATTAATGTACGATAAAGTGTACATGATCATATATCGAATTAAAGGGAATTTAGTCCTCTACATGCAGGGTATAACTTAAATGTGTAATCGTTCATGCATGAAATGCCATGGTCAATTAACACTAGCAGAGTCTGTTTTCAAAAATAGCAAAACAATGGAGGACCACACCATTCGACTGAAATGATAGTAAGCGTTTCACTTAAAACAAGATGAGCGGGGCAAGTAAATTATGACATTATCTAACTTTATTGTTATGAACAAACTCTGGAAATACAAATTTGTCAATAAAACAGGGCCAAATTATGAGAGCATTATCATACTAGTCTGTATTACAGGCATGAAGCTTGTCTATTTCATGTGTCCCCTGCAATTTTAACCATATTTACCTAGAGAAATGTCATGTTAAAGACTGCCCAAATGTTTGACCAAGGGTGACTTCAGGTTTTGAAGATCTTTGGACTACGGTATAATTCTTGAGAAGAATTTATACCATTTTCATGCTGAAATAAGGGCACAAACTGTGGTTTTGACTAATAAAGCTTTGCCATGGAATTCCCCATTTTGTTACTTTTGGATGAAAATAACACCTATAACGTTCACAATTTATCTTCATTTATACTCTTTATTGAGATGAAGATAGAAAAGGTCACATTTGTAATGAAAAATTATGTCATCTCATGAATATAGCGTTTTAGATTATGCTTATCAACATTTATATGGTTGAGTGGATGTTCCATTTTTGCTATTTTTGAAAACAGACCTTGGTGTGGTTAATTGACCGTGACAAGTTATGCATGAATGATTTCATCTGGATTTCATGCGAATATTGAAGAGGGTAAATTTATCTTTAATTTGATATACAATATCATATATTTTATCGTTAATGAATACGAAATATTTGGTCTCATACAAGTGTCCAGTTTCTTTTTTTGCGGAGTATATATTATGCACATGCACAGTACGCGCGTACGTACCACGTACGTATGCATGCAATAACAACGATCAATAATCGATGAATCATTCACCAGAAGTCATGTCCAAATTGCAATTTATTGATTATTTGCTGCAGAGAGGGGGGGTTCAATCTATCATTCTGCATCTTTGGTCTACTCCTATAGCTGCGCTCATCTGCACTCTGGTAAGTACCTTATTCAAAATTAATTGGACAATTGTCAATAGAATTATAATATGAGTATGACATTGTCATTGACAGTGAAAAGACTATGTACTTCTACTTCTACTTCTACGTCGATACTCAGCAGGATCCAAAAGTCCGGATATAATGCCGAGGAACGAATAAACAAAACAAAACAAGACAACACAAAACAGAACAGTAAACATATAGTGTGTGACCTCGGCCTAATTGCCGAGACATTATTAATTGGCTAGCCTCCCTATCCTAGCACAATTATAATTATATGAGCCATTACCATTTTGCTAACACTAACAGTGGTCAGAGTCCAAAGTGGGCATTTGGAAAAATTGTGTGGTATAATTCTATAAATATTTTATAAATAATGAAGACAGTCACGCTAATTGAAATTTGACCATCATCTTTACTGTTTAGCTACACTAAGACTTCTGCACTTACAATTTTGTTGTACAGGTTGTCGTAGACTAATCATACAATAAAAACGCTATTATAATTTGTTTTGGACTCTGACCACTGTTAGTGTTAGCAAAATTGTAATGGCTCATATAATTATAATGGTGCTAGGATAGGGAGGCTAGCCAATTAATAATGTCTAGTCTTTTAAACACATCTGACACTGTCAATTACAATGTCATACTCGTATTATAATTCTATTGACAATTGTACCATTAATTTTGAATAAGGTACTTACCAGAGTCCAGATGAGCGCAGCTATAAACACATGTGCCATTAAAAAATAAAAATGGATGGAATATCAAACAGCATTGTTTCATAAACCATAATCAATGCATTCAGTCATGTGCTGTTTCACAACAATGTACAGGCAGAGATGCCAAGTAGTATGTTTTTGCCGTATTTAGTACGTTTTTTTGATGTAAATACGGCAGTACGTTTTCTAAAAACAAAATACGTTTTTTGAAAGAAAAAAAAAAAAATTCTCCCCACCATAGAGTTACTGTCGAAAATGGCAAAAAGATAGTTATGTATTTGAAATATATCACAAATAAACAAAACAAACTCATAAAAACGCTGTGTGATCGACTGAATCAACTTTTATATTGATGCAAACTTAAAGAGTATTTTTGCGCATCGCGAACAAATATGATTTTTTACCTCATTCATTGGCTGCGCTGAAAATACTTTTGTTTGGTTAAAAATACTGTTTTTTTGTTTTTACCTCTCAGAATACTTTTTTTGGTTTGTGAAGGTTGGCACCATTCTCTGTACAGGCACGCACAATGTCTTGTGACTTTTGAATTTGGCCATTTTGTCTTTAATCTGTGCTCATTCAGCCATACCAAGGGCGTCGATTTCTTCTCATGGTTGGGGGATGATCAGGGGTTTGACCCAATGACGATGCGGAGCATCGTCCACGAGCCGCGAAGCGGCGAGGCGATTTTTTTTGTTTGGCTATTTTGCTAAGGGGAGGGTTTGACCCAATGACGATGCGGAGCATCGTCCACGAGCCGCGTAGCGGCGAGGCGATTTTTTTTTTGGGGCTATTTTGCTAAGGGGGGGGGGGGTTTGACCCAATGACGATGCGGAGTATCGTCCACGAGCCGCGTAGCGGCGAGGCGATTTTGCTAAGGGGTGGGGGGGGGGGGGGGGGTTGACCCAATGACGATACGGATACTGTGTGGGTCTGGACACAATGATGGCGTTTTTCTATGCACATCACATTTTCACTTGGCAGCCCAAGGGGGGGGGGGGGGGTTAAACCCATGATGGCGTTTGTCTATGCACATCACATTTTCACTTGGCAGCCCAAGAGGGGGGGTTTAAACCCCCTAAACCCCCCAACCCCCCCGTAGATCCGCGCCTGGGGGGGGGGGGGGTGGGTGGGTGTGGGAGGGGGGTGTCCCCCCTCCCACGGTAGGAAGCTTTTGCATTTTGGGGCTTGAAATTGTGCAATCTGGAGCATACCTAAGGCATCAATTTCACGTTTTATAAACTTGTTTCTGAGTTACCGTGTTATAGATAAAAACAATTAATGAAATCAAGTTTGCAGAAAACCAAAGGGCGGATCGCACTTCTTGTTTTGCTTATGGTAGCCTCTTCCACAATTACATGCGCCTACTTCTTTTTTGTTTTTTTACCCTCCCAAATATTGGGGGGGGGGGATGATAATACAGGCCATCCCCCCCCCACCTCAAATATTGGGGGGGATATATCCCCCCCCCCCCATCCCCCCCGTGATCGACGCCCCTGAGCCATACAGTGATGAATATCTCTGATTTTCACACAAAATGTACATAACAACTGTACCAATATTGTGGTAAGATGACATCGTCTCTACATTTAAGAGTAATGAAATTATGAGCAGTTCTTTAGGGGGGTTGTTACTTTTTGTGTTCTGTTTGCAATTGTGTGAATGTAGTGTTACCACCTTCAAACAGATTGGCTCATTTAAATGATTTTTCTTTTAGGCAAATTTGAATTTAAAAAAACACCAAAATGCAAAACAAATACATGATATATTTTTAATATTTTACTCCCTTTTGTTGGGGGGGGGGGGGGGGGGGGGTAAATGCGCTACTTTTAGTATAGACTGACAAACAACCTCTTCAAAATACACTTTAACATCAAACTCTCACACATTTATCATTGTACGTATGTAGTATGTGCACACGTGCTATAATTCTGTTTAGGATCACATTCACCAACTTCTTTTGTTTTGTTTTTCCAATCCACCATTGTGTTGACTCTCAAGTACGTCCTTTCAACACCTTATATCGCTCACACAAAGCGAAAGGCCGCCGAAGGCGGCCCTTTCGCGAGTTGTTTTAAATTACGTATTTTACTTTTTAACTAAATAAATGGCCGTTAAATACAATGTTATAACAATCATAATATGTTTAACAGTATCAATATTTCAGTGTACATGCTCTTGTTATATGTGATATAAATATTATATAATGAAGATTATAATGAGCTGTATTATACAACTAACGAATGGGCTTCTTGTGATAGTCAAATCTATTACCGAGGTGGGCTCAAAATGATTATTACCCGAAGCGTATAGCTGAGGGTAATAGTCATTTTGAGCCCACCGAGGTAATAGATTGCCTATCACAATCAAGCACATTCGTTAGTTGTTTTATATCACTCATCAATATCAGTGATTGTGTTCAGCTTATAGCAAAATAAGTGAAAATCTCTTGAATATTTCATAAAATCGCTTGTAAATGTTGATATAAAAATCAATCGACATTAATGAAGCCAGTATGAGCCTCCATAACCACGGCGCATCTAATACGCTTAAAGTCATTGTTATTTTGCGCATACAATCTCAAAGACGCAAAACTGAGTGCGCACCAACGCGCTGGCAGTTGCGCACATACGCGATAAATGCGTGCTAGCGCTCCCACGGATGTGCTTATTGGCTGTCTTGGCGTTCTTCTTCCTAGGTGAATAGTTTGTACCAACAAGGGCAATCACGTGACTAGAACGTGTGCGCCATAGAGTACTGCACAAATTTGATCGCGTGTGCATTTTGCTTAAACACATGATCTATGGAACGAGCGCGTAACGAACTTTTAGAGTTAATTTTTTTACTAACGCCCCGGTCACGTTATTTTGCGAGCTGTCCAAAACTATCGTTTGTCAAATTCAATGGTAAAACGATCTCATGAGGGATATAATATCTTATATTATATGACCTATAAAGATACTGGTGTGCGATTGGTCAAAATGCTGTCACATGACCATCGCTACAAGGATGAGAAGCGTTATATTGACCGGTAAATTACGTCACCGGTCAATATAACGGCGTTATATTGACCGTTGACGTAATTTACGTCACAATGGGTGTGTGAAGATGAACAATGTGCGCGTATTAGCATCCTGGCACGCGCAGCGTTGTCAAGCTTTCTACGGAGATTGCGCGATCCGAAAGTAAATTTGAAAGGAAGCTCGAATAAAGAAGCATTTTGCGCAGCATTTCGATAATAACACGTCTGTTCTACTGGAAGGATTTCGATTTAATCTAATGATTTTCCCTTGTCCATAATTTTATTTCAACACCAAATTTATATTTATCTTGATTTGTATCTATATAGGTCATCATAATATAACAGATATTGACTTTTTCCTTCGGGAACCATATAACATTTCATTTCCCTTGGGGGAGTTATATTTTTGTCTCGGAATACTATATTTTTCCTCAGCGCTACGCGCTTCGGAAAAATATAATGTCCCTCGACACAAATATAACTTCCCTCGAGGATCTAAAATGTTATATTGCCCCTCAAGACAGTCAATATCTGTATATTATATCCCTCATAAGATCGTTTTACCATTGTATTTGACAAATGATAGTTTTGGACAACACGCGCAATCCCCGCGCAATCACTTGACCGGGCTGTTAGCAAAAAATTAACACTAAAAGTTCGTTACGCGTTCGTCCCATAGATCATGTGTTTAAGCAAAATGCACACGCGATCAAATTTGTGCAGTGCTCTATGGCGCACACGTTCTAGTCACGTGATTGCCCTTGTTGGTAAAAACTAACACCCTAGGAAGAAGAACGCCAAGACAGCCAATAAGCACATCCGTGGGAGCGTTAGCACGCATTCATTGCGTATGTGCGCAACTGCCAGCGCGTTGGTGCGCACTCGGTTTTGCGTCTTTGTGATTGTATGCGCAAAATAACAATGACTTTAAGCGTATTAGATGCGCCCAGGTTCTGGAGGCTCATCTGGCTTCATTAATGTCGATTGATTTTTATATCAAAATTTACAAGCGATTTTATGAAATATTCAAGAGATTTTCACTTATTTTGCTATAAGCTGAACACAATCACTGATATTGATGAGTGATATAAAACAACTAACGAATGTGCTTGATTGTGATAGGCAATCTATTACCTCGGTGGGCTCAAAATGACTATTACCCTCAGCTACGCTTCGGGTAATAATCATTTTGAGCCCACCTCGGTAATAGATTTGACTATCACAAGAAGCCCATTCGTTAGTTGTATAATAGATATAGTAACTAAAGCACAATTGCGATATCTGCCCAAGATTCCAAAAAGTATATATCTGAGGTAATTAGAGTACGGTTGGGAAACGGTAGCTGAAAGTTAGGCGAAACATATTGATTGTTTTTCAATTTAAATTTTCGGAGGGGGTAAGGGCGTATTGTGAGATAAATAATTTAATAAAAATGAGCCAATGTATTACATGATGTCACATTTTATTCTATCATTCTAACCATCTTTATATGGTATATTAAGATGTCGAACGGTGTGTGCTTCGATATTTTACCTACTTTATACAAATCTATATCTGAATCAATCTCTCGTGTGATTGGAATACAAATGAAAGTAATCGATTACATCGATTTATAATGTGTTTTTATATACAACTGTTCGACAAAAAATCATAGAGCATACAATGTACGTCAACGTATAGTACACAGACATGCATGATATATGTTTATACCAAAATGCAATTTGAACTACAGCAATTGCTTTTGGATCGAATGGGTCGATCATCTTGAAGCAGATAGTTTGAATTTAAAGTGGACCATCAGATGCATGTGGTTTTTAAAAAATTTTTTAATTATTTTGTATTAACCGATTTAAAAAATCAATGATAAAATCGTTATTTTTGTATCTATTCGGAACTTTGTATAAATAAATCATATTTTCAGTCGAAACTCAAGATGATGAAAGCATCTGGTCGGATTTAGAAAGTGCACACTTATCAGGTTGATTGTGACATCCAAATGAGCTTTAATATCTGAAAGTTTACTTTTGTCTTGTTACCTACGAGTGCATTTTACCTACGAATACAGAGTGTCCCCATGATAAAATGTCACATTAATGTTCTTATTAAAGCATTGACTATCGTTATTTTTATTTTTATCTATTGCCAAAGGATCCCTTCGAATCATACACATAAATGTATGCAGTAATATGATGATCACGCTTGTTAAACAAAGAAGAGAAAACGGTTTAATGTTAAAATGAAGCAAAAAACGTAATTTTTTCAACCCGGTGTGCTCGTAATCTAAATGCCCCAAAAATATGAAAATTATAATGCTTGAAAAGGAAATTTGTTTCATACCATCACACGCTCATTTTCTACAAATAGCCAAAATATCTACGTGATATTGCCCTTTGAAATAATGTCAGCGCAGGAATCAAGCTCCCTATGACATTTTTGTATTCGTACGAATGCAACACATTTTGTTGAATATCTTCTAAAATGATTATTCGAAAATGATAAACCCTTGCGCATATTAGCGTTATGCTATATTCCATCTATTCCTAAGTTATCTCTCACTAATCTACATACATATTGAAGCTACGACATGCTGAAGTGTATACGTAGGTAATGCCATTTTTTTTTACCAAACGGTCCTTTTCAGCTTTTGACGTTTCTGGCGGCTATGCAATAAAAACACTTGGATTTTTGAAAATGCATTTCCATAGTAGACACATGAGGGTTTAAGTTGAGCACAAATTTGTTATTGTGTGACGAATTTTTCAATAAGGATGAGCGTGCTAAAAAATGTATTCGTAGGCAACGCTTACAATTTAACACTGGGTAAAAAATCACCAAAAATCACATGATTGTCAGTTACTTACAAAAACTCATATAATGAGTCCTGACATATGTAACAACTTCCCATTTAAAAATAAACCAAATCGTATCAAGTCTTCTTTCTAAGATTTTAACCCCTCAAAAAAACGTTAAACAGATTTTTCCAAAAGTGGTCAAAAAGAGCATGTTTTTTGCTCCTGTAGAAAAAAAATATAAATGCAGTGGTCACAAAATTTGTATGGCGCGAAAGGTCTCGCCAATATGCATCTGCTCAAAGAAAAATCAAGATTGTCGGACCTTTCAAAAAAATCAAATAGGTCTGAACATGCCGTGTACACTTTTCGTTGGAATCGACCATATACATCAATGTTGCATACTCGGATTTACTCTGTTGCAAACAATTAGTGGTGGAAAAATGTACTTTTCAGGCTGGCCTAGGAGAGGACCCTTTTGGTTTAATGTTCTCGTTTTGTCCTAGCCCCTAAAGCAGCAAGCATGATTGATCTTACTAACCTTTGACCTCCCGGATGTGGGTCCAAGACTGTTATGGCAAATCTCCTCTCGGATGGGACGTACACGCACAGAATGATGATGGCAACGCACAGAGGAGCGAAGACGAACTTGCCGATGACCACGCTGGTGTTGCCTGGTCTTGCTCCATGTCCTTTGCCGATGTTGTTATTTCCGGCCATCCCGCCGCTAAGTCATCGCGTCGACACTGTTCCGAGAGAAAAACAAAATGAGCCAATTGATTAGGGGACCATCCGTGCCGCTCCCAGTTCCATACACCATTAAAGGGGTATATTAACATTGCCAACATCGACGAAACATACTTGTTTGTACAGTAGAAGCATGAGCAGGTTTCGATTTTACGAGATTTTCTTTCGTTAAAGGGACTTGGTAACATTGTCCAAATCCTCAAAATAAAATTTTCATTCTAGCGGTTCCCTCATACCTTGTTGTATTCGTATTAACAATAAAATCATGGGACAGGTTTCGGTTTTTCAAATTTCCCTTTCGTTACAAAGATATGTACGATCGAAGTATTCAGATAAGAAAAACTCCGGGCGAGTTTTTCTTCTGTGTACAAAGTGAGTGCAGTGAGTTATTGGATATCACTTTCCATTTTCGCTCATTACTTGGCCATGCAATGTCCATTTGACTTGAAATGTTCACACAATACCCTGTGGACATATGAGATAACAATACTATACATTGCATCAACCATTCATCACTTTTTGCACATGTCAACAAAGTTACTAGATCCCTTTAATAAAGATATTAATTTTATGATTCAAATCGAAGCATGAGCAGGTTTCGGTTTCATGAGTTTTTTTTTTCGTTAATAAAGATATTAATTTTATGATTTAAATGTTTGAAATTTAAAAGTCTCCTCGGGAATGTTTCAACTGTGTATAAAAGGTTATGGCAATGAATTAGGCTAGCATACATCACTTTGCATTTTCGCTTATTTCTCGGCCATCTAACATCAATTTTACATGGTCTTTTCACACATCGATCAGTGGGCATATCTGATCACAGAAATACGCATTTATTGTTGACATGTGCTAAAAGTGAATAATGGTATTGGTTGATAAAATGTATACTGTTGTGATATGATGTGACAACAGAATAATGTGTGAAATTCCACGTAAAATGGATGTTACATGTATATGGCCAATAATGGGTGAAAATGCAAGTTAATATTCGCTAACTCATTGCACTTATTTTGTACACAGTAATACCTTTCCAGTGGATCATTAAAAATCCGAACACTTCCATCATAAATATCTTTTTAGCGAAAGGGAAATTAGAAATACCGTTCCCTGTTCCGTGCTTCTATTGGTAATAAGAATACAACAAGGTATGAATGAATCACTATAAGTCTAATAAGATTTTTGGATTTGGAGTCTTTGGACAATGTGTATTATGTTACTAGATCCCTTTAATGACGAGGGAAGCTTAAAGATAGATTTCAAGATGTATACGTAGATGCGCTCCTCAAGGAAATGAGTGGGCATCAGAGAAGATGTGCCACATTCGTAGGTGGAGACATTATTGGTTTCTCGGTTGGAAAGACGTATAATGAAGAGCTTAGTTTTAAATGGCGCTAAATCCACTTTCCATAAATAATTGAGTTAACGATATCAGTACGATATCAAGATATGAAACGTCCATTTTCTTATTCCCATAGGCATATGTAATTAGTTAGATAAAGAAACTTGATTTTCTCCAAAGTTGGAAAGTGGATTTGGCGCCTTTTGTAATTAAACTCTTCATATGGTGTATAATAAATTGAATAATTGATCATAGAAAATTCAAAGATACGTGTATTTTTAAAGTTATAAGACGAAGTCACAAAGCATTTAGGGCCATAAAAACACTAGAAAATGACAATTACTACCGAGTAACGAAGGTACATTGTGCTTTATATGGCGAATTGTTTTTTGATTTTCTCAAAAGTTGGAAAGTGGATTTAGCGCCTTTTGGAATTAAGCTCTTCATATGGTGTATAATAAATTGATCATAGAAAATTCAAAGATACGTGTATTTTCAAAGTTAGAAGACGAAGTCACGAAGCATTCAGGGCCATAAAAACACTAGAAAATGACAATTACTTCCGAGTAACGAAGGTACATTGTGCTTTATAATTATGGCGAATTATTTTTTGATTTTCTCAAAAGTTGGAAAGTGGATTTAGCGCCTTTTGGAAATAAACTCTTCATATGGTGTATAATAAATTGATCATAGAAAATCAAAGATACGTGTATTTTCAAAGTTATAAGACGAAGTCACGAAGCATTCAGGGCCATAAAAAAAACACTTTAGAAACATGACAATTACTGCCGAGTAACGATAGTACTCTGCGTTTGATATGGCGAATTGTGCAATCACCATGGTGATAAGACGAAGAAGAATACTAGCGACGTATAAAAAGACATGGGTGAAATATTCCCCTTTTGAAAGTGTGTCAATTACATTACATTGCTAGTGAGTTGAAAATGGCGTGCTACATGTATACAGTTTGCTAGCTTGAATTGTACCCTATATGACCGCGGTAAATAATATTGTTCATACTTAAAGGGACAGTACAGTTTTGGTAAAACTGAATTTTAGTAAACAAAACCTGTACCATATCATTACAAACTAATAGTTATAACTCCACCATGCCCGAAAGGTATAAAATCTACAAACGGTTACGTAAAAAAGTAAAAGGTAATCAAATAAAGATTATTCTGTATGCTCTTTCAAATTTGACACTCAGTTTTTCATTACCTCACAAACAAATTATTTTTTGAAGCGCCCTCTATACAAAAACTGAACTATCCCTTTAAATGGACTTAGTAATATCCTCAAAACTTACTTGGAACTCTTGGTTCTCTCATATATTGCCATATTCATATTAATAATAAAAGCACGGGACATGTTTTGGTTTTTCACATTGCCATTTCGGTCAAAAGATATTTACGATTGACGTGTTCAGATGTTAAACTGTCTCCGGGATAATTTAAGCCGTGTACAAAGTAAGTGCAATGAGTTAGTGAATATCACTTGGCATTTTTGCTAATTTCTCGGCCAAAAAACATCCAATTAACGTGAAATTTTGAGGACATATCATATCACACCAATACACATTTTATTAACCACTCATCACTTTTTGCACTTGTCAACGAAGTTACTAGATCCCTTTAAAGGTGCTATGACATGGAAATCATATTTAAAAATGAATTTTAGCCTATCAGAGATAGTTTTTTACGTGGATTCCAATTACAATTATAATGTTTTCAATGGAAAAGTCTTTCAAACAAGAAATCAACTTGAACATTTAAACTGGGAACACCCACAAAAAAATGTCTCCAGAGTTAAATTCTGCTTGTGACCTAATCTGTCAATCACAACTCAGTTACTTATAAGATGAAAAATGCACCTTCGCCCAAGCTGAGCGCCTGCTCACAATAGTATCACAGGATTGAATACACTACCAACTAACACACTTGCAATTTCAATAGCAGTTGCTATGTGAGAAAAGCCAAACCATCATTAGGACAAGAAAGGCACTGAAAAGCTATTGTATGGAAGCATGCATGGCATGCTATTGTGGGAATGTTCTTTTTGTCCTTCTCTTTTGCCATCTAATGTAAGCATACCAGTGATGTCAATAGCTAATCAGTGATTTTCTTGTCCTTATGATGGTTGAGGTTTTCTGACATAGCAACTGCTATTGAAATTGAAAGTGTGAGGGTTGGTTGTGCATTCAATCATGTGATAATATTGTGAGCAGGCGCTCAGCCTGGGCGAAGGTGCATTGTTCATCTTACAAGTAACTGAGTTGTGATTGACATAATATGAGGTCACAGGCAGAATTTCACTCTAGAGAGTTTTTTAAGAGGTGGGGCTTAGGCTTGCCTTAGCAAGATGAACAACATAATTGCAAACATATTTTTAAATGAACAAAACATATTTCGGTTAAACAGTTTACAAATATTTGATGTATACACTAATACAGATAAATAGAAGTCAACATGTATTTGCTTTACATGGCCCCTTTAAGACATCCAAGGAGTTTAATAATACACAGTACAATAAGAATACAATAAGAAATTGTACTCATTCCCATCTTCGTAATATTATTTCATGTTACAGTATACAACGACACGTACAATATTTTACAAAAGAAAATATATATTAGCTCTTATTTCTAATGGATTATCGTAACTTTCAAATGGAATGTAAAAAGCATGCCAATTTAAACAGAGGTGGGACTGTGGGAGGTATTATGCGGACGTCCTGGACGTGGTGTGGCAAGATTGGTAGAGCGCGCGCTTTCCGATCGTGAGATCCCGAGTTCGAACCCTGTGTATTATAGGCCCACTGCGTTTGTTCTTCAGCAAGACAATTAATCCACAATTGCTGTTCTCTATACCCAGGTGTATAAATGAGTACCATGGTCTGGTGTTAATTAGCATTAGTGCCATCATCAGTGGCAGCTCGGCTAGTATGCTCCCCAGGGAGTTGAGAAAGTACGCAATATCATTGCGTGGGTTTAAAATGATGACAATGATGACCTGATGACCATGGGTAATAATAATTAAATAAGTATTTAAGCGCAGCATAGTATATATTTATAGTAGCTGCGCTATATAAATGTTCATATTATTATTTTGGTAAAATAGCATTGGTCCTATATCAACTGAATACTACAGTTCATAAAGTATACGTCATCATTGCCAAACATCCATTGAATAAGGCAAAACCAACGCGACTTGTCAGTGGCGGATCTACGGGGGGGGGGGGGGGGAGTTAGGGGGTTTAACCCCCCCCCCCCCCCCCCCCCCCTTGGGCTGCCAAGTGAAAATGTATCAGTGAAAAAAGTGAAAAAAAGTGGAAAAAAATCACTTACGGGGGTTTAAAATAGCCAAAAAAATTCGCCGCTTCGCGGCTCGTGGACGAAAGTGAAAAGAGGTGAACAAAAATCACTTACGGGGGTTCAAAATAGCAAAAAAATATCGCCTTTTCGCGGCTCGTCAACGATGCTCCGCATCGTCATTGGGTCAAACCCCCCCCCCCCCCCTTAGCAAAAAGCTAGATCCGCCCCTGCTTGTATATTATTATACAATACAAGTAACATGTCGAATCTGTGTCTTTGCCATGTATATTTTGGCATCGGAAATCACAGGAACCCTTGCGTCCTTCTTGCCCACTCCCCCCCCCCCCTCCCCCCCCCCCTCTGTGCAATAAGGGATTAGCTCAATATCATCAAATATTTGTCTATTGCTGCACATAATGATATTAGTTATCGGCTATAAAACGATGGTGACAATTTTTTAGAAAACATGCTGCTCTCTGGTCATAATTATATATGATGTAATAATACTCATATCGCTTATAATGAATTATAGAGCGCCGAATATGACTGATATCGAGCCCATTTCATAAAACACTTGCAAATTATTGTTGTAAGTGTTCAATTATTGTAACTATTTGGTCATCAGCCAATCAGCATGGAGCATTACAGTTGTTGCTATGGTAGTAACAATAATTGGACACTTACACCAATTGCAAGTGTTTTATGAAATGGGCTACAGTAGGATAGTTGAGTTTTGGTAATGGCTTGGTCACACGATGCTTGCGACGACCTGCAACAGCCTGCAACAAGACAATAGAACTTATGAAGGGCCGATCATGTTTGAAATAACTAGACGTTACAACAGAATGCAAATATCGCAATAAATTCGGTCTAATTCCCAATTATAGCCATAAATAGGTTTTGTGTATTACATTTCGGCTAAAATAAACCTTACATCTGATTTATTGTGCTTAATAAGCATTATAAGCCCGGTTTTGGGTTGTTGATCAAACAATAGCACGACCGGTCACGTGGAACGCATGCGCCGTGTGTTCTCTTGCGACGGCGGGTTCCCGTCGTAAGTCTTGTCGCAAGGTTTTTGAACATCAAAAAGTCGGTTCAAAATCCGTTGCGATCAAAACAATAGAAGAGAGAGAGAGCATACGGTGAATGCGGTTAGTGCGGTGGCTGCAGCTCACCCCATTGTCCCATTGAAATTGTATCCATGGCAAATATTCATGGTTTGGTAGACAATACTTAATCCTGAATACTTCAGGCAAGTCTCATCGCATGCGGTAATTGCGGTGAACTATTGAAATTGTATCCATGGCAACGATGCATTGACAATGATTTATCCTGAATACTCCTGGCAAGCCTCTAGATATTTCTGCTTTTCATCAAAAGTTATTTATTCTCATTACACACCCTCACCATTGAAAGGGAGGTATTCAACCGACATATTTGTATTGTCATGATTGGGATCGGCATCCACGTGACAACGAAGGTGGGGGGGGGGGGGGGGGGGGGGTCTCGGCTCTTGCGCTCTTGGGTCCTTCATGTCCCACAGTTATTATTGTTGTTGTTTTTCTACCTTGTTTACCGCGGTAATTTATATTTGGCCCATTGGGGGTCTTTGTATGAGCTAAAAGCCAAAAGCTTGCACCACGTCCTATGTTTATATTTTGCAATATTTGTCTTTGATATGGCTCCATACTCAGGCTAATTTCATAATAAGCTTGGTGCACTAATACTAGGGTAGCCCACCGCTAGCATGCTCCTCGGGGAGTAGAGGATGTGTACAATGCTGGTCTGACGCTCAGAGACTATTATTATTAATTATTATTAAATAATATTATTGTTATAATTATCAATATTACTATTATAATTATTATTATTATTAGGAGTAGTAGTAGTAGTAGTGGTAGTATTCCATAATTTGTGCATCAAGACCATATCAATTATAAGAGCAGAGAGATATTAACGCTCATCCTTGAATTGCGGAACATTTTGTGAGTGTTTATATTGTATATACAGTATCTGCAGTGAGTTTGTACAGGGCGGTGATGTATTACAGACTTTGGCAAAATCCGCCTTTCATATGTGCACGTGACCAATCGCAAGCTGTTGCAGGTCGTCGCAAGTATCGTGTGACCAAGCCATAAAGAGAGTACAGTTTTGGTCAAACTGAATTTTAGTAACCAAAACATGCACCATTACATAACGAACTAATAGTTATAACTCCACCATGCTCGAAAGGAATAACAAAATTACAAACGACCATAGGCGTACCCAGGGGGGGGGGGGGGGGTTCATTCAACCCCCCCCCGCCCACCCCTTTACCACTTGTAGCTGGTCACTTTAGCGGTCTCGACCATCGTTACCAATGGTCTCGGTCTCGAAAATGTTGAAGGTACTCGGTCTCGGCTTCGAAAACTTTCTATCGTTTATTTTTATTTTTTTCTTGAACCGCCCTGTTAACCAGAAATGTACATTCCCTTCAGAGTTTAAAGGAACTACAGCGTCTAGATGGCCTAATTTTCACAATTAGGCTCTCTATAAGTAATCTTTCCTCAATAAAAAGAATTTGGCAGTCATTTCCCATGAAATCAATCAATTTTGGGGTAATTACAAAATTTCTAATTGTCCAAAATGTGACGTCATCTATAGAACGGGCTAAAGAATCAAATTCTGTAGATGACGTAAGCAAATGAATTGTCAATCACGCTGCCGATTCTGGACCCTAAATGTGGGCGGGGCGTAAACTGGCTGCTAAGTGAGATTTGGCATCAGAAAAATAGCATAAAATCACTACTGTGTTTTATTTTCATGGATTTGTTTTCGGCAGACCTATTTTACAAGTCATCAACTATGGAATAAGTGCAAGAGTACGTTGTATTCTTCAGTTCCTTTAAAGGGATAGTTGAGTTCTGGTAAGGAGAGTACAGTTTTAGTGAAACTGAATTTTAGTAACCAAAACCCGCATCATTACATTACAAACTAATAGTTATAACTAGAAAGGAACACAAAATTACAAATGACGTAGTAAAGATCATGTTATCATTCAAAAAGAGCCGTTAAAACGTAAGAGGGCGCTCTCTAAACACTCATCGGTTTCAACCATTTTGAATAAAATATTGGGCATGTGATGCTTTGTTGAAATAGTGATTAGATAGAGAAATAACCAACAACTATTTAAATACCTATTTTGTAACTTTTTTGAAAAGAGGAAGCATTTTTTTGAATTTTTAACGGCTGGTTCAAAATTCTCTAATAAACCCGGGGCCCCGGGTTTATTACAAATTGTTATATTTATGGATATTTCAGCCGTTTCTGAACCGATTTTGATCAAACAAAGATGATTTTATTGTTTAAATATTATGCTCTTTCAAATTTTACACTCAGTTTTGCATTACCTCACAAACCAATTAAGTAGTCTAGCGCCCTCTCTACCAAAACTCAACTTTCCCTTTAAGGACACACAAGTTGGGCAAAGCTATATATAAACACCACGTCAGTTTCACTTTGCATGCGGAAATATAAACTTCACTCTAAGATAAAATACGTGCATACTTTCCTGTAAAGTGTCAAATATTGCCCAAGACGACATTTGAGACTTCAATCCTATACCAAAATCATTGTACGATATAACCGAATGATGTGTAAAAGTTTCATTGAAAAAGAACACTCTTCCCTGGTTAAAAAAGCGAAAATTTGTGTCAGCTTTTACAACGAATTACTGTATGACGTGTATGAGGTTTATGACCGTTCATTAACGCTCTTGAGCTAAATGATTATCAATGATATATATCGTCATACTAAAGGGGCATTTGAAAAAGTCTAACCCTATTTTATTCTTCTCTTACCATAAGCCAAACAACACGGTAGAAGAGAAATGTGGAAGATCAAATTAGTTTTTGTGGAGTTAGACACTTTACAGGCATCCCTTTAATGCGTTCTGTAAGCTAATTTGACGGGTAACTGCATGTGCACCTTTCACAATTTTAACCAGTTGCGATACTAGACTTTGCAATCTCAATAATAGAGATAATTCTAGGACCCAAAACGATCGGTTGACGGACGAAGGCATAAATATTATGATAATCTCACACTAAAAATCTACTATTGGATTTTCAAGGTACCTATACTGATCGTCAATCTCTACACAGTATTCACCGTTTTCTTTCATTTAGAAACGGATTATCGTGGAACGGGATATTAATTAAGCGTACAGTACCAGCCAGGTTACTAAACAAACATTAAAAGTCCTGCATATACAGTCATGGCAAACGCAATATAATTTATATTTTTTGAAACCCTTCCAAAATCCAAATCATACAAATATCACATGATATGCCGTATCAATTATGAAGTCGTGGTAAAGGGTAAATATTTTCTTCATAATGGAGTTACAAAAGAGTTCTAGATCGACCGTTGTCAAGAGTATTCGAATTTGGACACTTCATGCAAATGATCGGGATAGAATTTGTTTTATTTTTTATTTTGTCTGTTTCCACTAGGTATTAAGTTACCTTATTCCTTTTTTAATGAAAATCCCACATGTCATTCTCCAGATTTTACAATTACATTTGTTTTAATACCATAATGTTTGAAGTCTTAATTATCAATTTTGTGAAAAAAATATTAAGTTAATGGATCACTTTAACCGGTAAGGAGGGTTTTAATTCCTGATACTGATATGTGTCAAATGCAATTAAGAAGGCGCAGTATTTAGGAATGTGCAATATATATATTTAGAAAACGAGTGCAAAGTGTATACATGAACTTGCAGGTATGTATGTATATGCGCCGTATCATTGATGGTAATCATGGTAATGCCAACTAAAATGGGAAAGAGAAGATAATTCAAACAAATATTGATAACAACTATGTCTATAATATTAATGATATATAAGAGGTTCGATTAATATAGATTTATATAACATAACATCATGCTAGAAATTAACCTTTTTGCCTTGTGGCACAGTCGGGCAAGTAAGAACAAGATTGTTCAACTTTGAGTGGCCCGAAACCTAGATCTGGTGGCCCCAAACAAAGAAAAACATAGCAAGTTCTGTTAAATTTGGTTGCCCGAACGGGTCAGTTTAATTTAGGATCAATGAAATTTGGTGGCCTGGAGCTAATTTTGAGTGGCCCCGGGCCAGTGGGCCTATGCTAATTTCGAGCAGTATAATATATAAATATATATGCGCGTTTATCTATATTCCCCGTCCTACCATAGCAGGCCGCATTCATTGCAAGCACTATCTCCACTCCCTATGGAGCTTTTATAGCCAATAGCAAACATGTGAAAGCTGAAAAGGGCACCACTCTACCTGTGACCCCTCCTTTCCCTCTGAATATGTTAATACTTTGGTCATTTTGCCCTGACGAAGATCCTGCTAGGATTGAAAGCTAGGCTGTATACGACTCTCATTTTACCACATTGGCGATTTTTTAGTAGACAAGCAGTTTTCAGCAGTATTTTCTTAATTCATGTTAATACTTTCATAATTCAAGTCATTCATCACAAAAAAGAAAACCGTCAAAATGTATTTATACCCTCATCATGCATAATTGCATCTACTTAATTGAAACACGACGTGTTATTTATACCAAAACGCCAAAGAAAATCGCCTCTCAGCATGCACAGCCAAAGGAGAAAGTACAAGTACATCAATCAATGGTAAATATACAGGTCAATCAAATTAGCTTCAGTTTCAACTTTAGAAAAAAACGCATTACAATGTATACTTAAACAATTACATCACGTGATTAAACCCAAAACAAAAGAAACAAAACACTTGCTCATGACAATATAATGTTTATGTTACATATTGAATTATAAAAAAATGTTGCGCATCAATTTAAAGAAACCATTTTCCTCTTTCAGTACCATGTTGGTATCATGAATTAATTGTCACAGTCAATTAACAATATTGAGGTTTTTTTTTTTTATTCTATAAATTTGGAGTATAAAACTATAAATGGTACATGTTAACATAATAAGCCAGGACAGTCATTTTTGTTTTTGAAAATGTTCAACACTTTAAAGTGATAGTACAGTTTTGGTCAAAAATAATTTAAGTAACTAGAACTTGTAAGTTATCATTGAAAACTAGTCAGTTATAAATTATATTTCAATGATGCTTGGATAGTAGTAAAACATATAAACGGTTGAGTTACAGGCTGTTTCTATTAAAAAAGCAGCCCAAGCAGCACAAGAGGGCGCCCTCCAGACACCTCAAGTTTCAATAATATTTGATAAGAAATGTAAATGTGATGTTTGGTTAAAATAATTATTCAATAGAGAGATCATCGAAAAACAATGACAAAAATGTTCATATATTTTCAGAAATGTGTATGATTTTTTAATATTTTCGTTTGTCCACAACATTTATTTCGCTCGGATATATTTATCGATATTTCAGCTGTTTTTGAACCGATTTTGATCGAACAAAGTTGATTCGGTCTTTACACATTAAAGGGGTATCATTTCGTGTGCATATTTAACCGTTACTATCTCTTTAGTGTGCACTTTATAGAAAAATGAACATCGTGATTGTAAATAAGCATATTTTGCTTATAACTTTAAGATGTACATAATAGTGTGTATATTCTGTGTATATTAAATTGTGTATTGCCTTCTACCATGTCATCAACACTGAAAGAAAAACGGGTTCGTCTCAGGGCGTAAGTGGGCAGTAAAAGCAGATATGAGTGGTATAAAAAAAAGACTGAGTTACACAAAGAGAGATTAATGCTCTTCGTGTCAGCAGTGAGCGTACGGGCACTTTTTGCCAGGGGGGAGGGGGGGGGGGGGTGGGGGGCTGAGGTCTGTTGCCCGAATTCCACCCCTCCCCCCTTTTCACCAAAAAAACAAAAGCAGCCACTAAGCTGCCCCGAAACGCAATTTTCCCCGAATATGGCATTATTATTTGTACAAAATTAACAGGATTTTCCCCTCAGGAAATGACATAATTTTGCCCAAATTTGATATGATTTTGCCGTAAGATGATAATTATGAGCTTGCCCGAAGGTGAATATTATGATTCTGCTTGAATATGACATGGTTTTGCTTGAATTTTACGTGCCTAGTGCCCGAATATGGCCATTGTCAAAACTCTCGGGAGGGGGGGGGGGGGGGGGCTGCAGCCCCCTAGACCTCCGCCTCGTACACCTATGCTCATACCAGTACGAGGAAATACCAGCATTTAGTTTCCGTTCATTTTTACATAATATCCTTCCTTTGCAGGCATTCTCAAGTACATCAGGGCGCCGTTGTAAAACAGGAAATGGGAAAATGTGTGTACAAAACATATGTGGAGTAGTCCACAAACTTATTAGAATTCGTTGCCAATTCGACCAAAGAGTCATAGTTTTCTTGTTTATGGCCCGATTATGCTCTAACTTTCAGAGATTATTCCTCCTAATCTCTTCACGTCTATGAAAGCAACATTTTGCTTGGGTTTCATTGTCCTGTAAACGGAGACCGGGGCTAGACAAATTTGGCAGACTTTGTATTACCTTTTTTTTTTTTACACAATTGCTCAACCAACGTGTATACAACGCCGAAAAGCCTAGCTAGCTGGTAACAGCAAGCCGAATTGTAACCTTTATGCATTACCCTGTACTTGTGTAACCATTAGCACCCTTTAGTTATAAAGATAAGTATGATCGAAGTGTTCGGATTTGATAGTCTCCCTGGGAGACTTTCAAGTTTCAACTGCGTACACAATGCAATAAGTAAACACATTCACTTTAATTGGTGTTCACTACTTACTCGGTCATTATGGCACTCATTTTACCATGGAATTTGTACACATCACTAAGTGAACATAGATCACAGAAATACAAATAAAGTTAATTACAAGTTTTAGTTACTAATATTATGTTTGACCAAAACTGTACTATCCCTTTTTTGTATTAAGTGCCATGTTGTATTCGCTAAATGAATTTACACATTTTTGAAATCTGAATAATGTCAACAAAAGTATGAATAGTAATGTAACACCTGTGCCCCGTTTCATAAAACACTTGCAATTGTTGTAAGTGTCCAATTATTGTAACTATTAGGTCAGCAGCCAATCAGCATGGAGCATTTCAGCTGTTGCCATGGTAGTTACAATAATTTGACACTTACAGCAATTACAAGTGTTTTATGCAACGGGGCACTGGTTGCCCGTCCCGCATGTTATGATCGAATGAAATACAAATACTAGTAAAAAGGTATATGACAAATCTGTGTTAATTATGTTAAATGATACATGACCCTGAATATGGAGTATTTCTATACTATAATAACCATGATAACCAGCACATCTACAAAGTATTGTAAATGCCCAGGACGAAATACCAATTGAAATTCTAATGGGTATACCCATCGAAACCAATGGGTACCCATTGAAATTCTAATTGGTACCAATTGAATTCAATTGGTACCCATTGATTTCAATTTGCCAAATTGTTTCATTTTTCATATATGCATGCTCTTCGATTACCAATTGATTTCAATTGGTAATTTTCAATTGGTAATTCTTCGATTACCAATTGATTTCAATTGGTAATATAGTCAATGGGAATTTCACCCTGCACTGTAAAAAATATTATTTCAGTTAGTAATTATTACTTATTTTTTCCAATTAGAATCTAAGCAAAAACACATTTTTTTCCTGTCTACTCGCTTAGAAATAACAACTCAATAAATTCATGTAAAATTTACATTAAAAAAATAGGTAGAAAATAAACTAGATACATTTAAGTAATTTGACAAAAAGCAAATACAAATAATTAAGTAATTTCTACTTTTTACTAATTTGAGTAACAATAACATAAGAAAAGCGTAGATTTAAGTTAACTTTACTTCATGAATATTCATGAATCAGATATGAAAGATATCAAACATTTACAATTTTAAACTAATAATCTAGCCTTTATGATTAAAAGTGGTTACGAATATTAACTGTTAAAAATGTTCATCTAAAGACGCACCGTTATATATGTTAATCATGCATGCTTACGGTATATATAGGAATATTTAATTTTGTTTTTAGTGATTGTCTAGATATGTATATAGACCTGTAAACGTATATACTTATACACCAGTGGCGGGAGTCCCGTCGTGTAACAAGTATACCCCCACATACACATATGTGTATATAATACGGTAAGTATTATTATTTTATTATATAAGATGATGACGTCATAATTAAGGGAAATTGAGCGTTCCTATTGGTTGATTACCGATGCTTAATCAGGTATAATCAATGGTAAAGTTATAATACATATGTATTATAACTTTTCAGTGACGTGCGATTATGACGTGCGATTATATTGCACTCGGCCTGCGGCCTCGATGCAATATAATCGCTCTCGAGAAATTAAAAATGTATCGATGTCTATTCTGGTATATTCTACGGAAGCGTTAAAGTGCCATTCGACTTGACGACTTGTCGAGTTATTTTATCTCGACAAGTCGACTTAATATCCATATTTTGTCGACATGTAAAGATAATGTATCTAACCATGTCGACTTATCAACTTCTATAAGTCGACATGACGAAATCAATTATCTTGCCAAGTCGACTTAACAAAAAAGTTATGTCGTCATAGCGAAATATATATTATCTTACCAAGTCGACTTCCGAAAAATTACATGTTGTCATGGCGACATATATTATCTTGTTGAGTCGACTTCCCAAAAATTATATGTCGTCATGGCAACATAAGTTATCTTACCAAGTCGACTTAACAAAACAATTATGTCGTCATGGCGAAATATACTCCGCAAAAAAAGAAACTGGACACTCGTATAAGTTGAAATATTTCATATTTATGTACGATAAATTGTACATTATCATATATCAAATTAAAGGAAATTTAGTCCTCTACATGCAAGGTATACATTTAAGGTGTAATCGTTCATGCATGAAATGCCATGGTCAATTAACAATAGCAAGGTCTGTTTTCAAAAATAGCAAAAACCATGGAGGACCACGCCATTCGATTGAAATTATAGTAAGCGTATAACTTAAATAACTTAAAACAAGATGTGCGGGGCAAGTAAATTATGACATTATTTAACGTTATTGTTATGAACAAAATCTGAAAATACAAAATTTTCAATAAAAAACAGAGCCAGGTTATGAGTACATCAAAATACGGGTCTGTCTTTGAGGCATAAAGCTTGTCTGTTTCATGTGTCCCCTGCAATTGTAACCATATTTACCTAGAGAAATGACATGTTAAAAACTGCACAACTGTTTGACCAAGGATGACATCAGGTTTTTAACATCTTTAGACTACGGTATAATTCTTGAGAAGAATTTATATCATTTTTCATGCTGAAATAAGGGCACAAACTGTGGTTTCGACTAATAAACCTTTGCCACGGAATTCCCCAGTATGTTACATTTGGATGAAAATAATACCCGTAACGTTCACAATTTGTCTTCATTTATACTTTTTATTGAGATGAAGATAGAAAAGGTTACATTTGTAATGACAAATTATGTCTTGTCATGAATATAGCGTTTTAGATAATGCTTATCAACAATTATATGGTTGAGTGGATGTTCCATTTTTGCTATTTTTGAAAACAGACCTTGCTGTGGTTAATTGACTGTGACAAGTCATGCATGAATGATTTCATCTATATTTTATGCCGATATTGAAGAGGGTCATTTTATCTTTAATTTGATATATAATATCATATATTCTATCGTAAATGTATATGAAATATTTTGTCTTATACAAGTGTCCAGTTTCTTTTTTTGCGGAGTATATATTATCTTGCCAAGTCGACTTCTACAAAAAGAACTGTAAATATACTGTGACACGCTGTAAACACACAGTGAACACATTATCACAAACTGAACACACTGTGAAACACTGTGAACACACTTTGACACTGTAAATACACTGTGACATACTAAACACACTGTAAATTATACACTGTAACACACTGTGAACACATTATCTCTCTCTACCTCCTTTCTATCCCTCTTTCTCTTTGAACACAAATATCATATTAACAAATAAGATGGCAAATGCACACACTATACAGTACACGGCCGTGTAATTATTGCGAAGATTGTGCTTCATGTTTAAAATAACCCTTTGACTACCAAATCCATTTGACCTAGTTCTTTAAACAAATTGACATAATAACTTACTCCACCTCCTTTCATCATCTACAACATTGAAAAGATCATCGGTTAGCAGTTAGATAATTTATGTCGCCATGACGACATATAATTTTGTGGAAGTCGACTTGGCAAGATAATATATTTCGCTATGACGACATAATGTTTTGTTAAGTCGACTTAGTAAGATAATTTGTGTTGCCATGACGACATATAATTTTTTGGAAGTCGATTTGGCATGATAATATATTTCGCAATGGCGACATGTATTTTTGTGAAGTCGACTTGGTAAGATAATTTATGTCGCCAAGACGACATATTTGGGGGGGGGGGGGGATGTCGGCTTGGCAAGATAATTCATGTCACCATGACGACATAATTTTTTTGTTAAGTCGACTTGGCAAGATAATTTATTTCGCCATGTCGACTTATAAAAGTTGATAAGTCGACATGGTTAGATAAATATCTTTACATGTCGACAAAATATGGATATTAAGTAGACTTGTCGAGATCAAATATCTCGACAAGTCGTCAAGTCGAATGGCACTTTAACGCTTCCGTAATATTCAACTCCATACCATGCACTAATTGCATAATGTGATAGTAGTAGTAATATTTAATTTTGTGTTCAGTGATTGACTAGACATTTAGACTTGTAAACGTATATACTTCTACACCTGTGGCGGGAGTCCCTGCGTGTAACAAGTATACCCCCACATACGCATATATGTGTATATAATATTGTATAATCGTCTTTATTATTATTATAGTTAATCTTCACAAGTGCTTGCAATTGAGATATGTTCTCGTCTTTGCATCCAATATATTGTAAAAGTGTAAATGTACTAAATTGTGTTCTGTTCCTTTCTTCGTGTGAGTAAAATTATGGGTGTCATAGTGAAGCTGAATGTGTTGATATAGCTTGTCCCCTTATACTATTTTTGTAATGAATTATGCAAGTTACCATGTTGGACTGTTTAGCGATGGATTATGGATTACATTATTTTATAGACTAATCATATGTGTGCAGCTGTGGCGGGAGTCCCTGTGTGTAACATATATATTTAGTATAATTGTTGTTGTACATGAACTATTGTCAATAACTTCAAGTGATGTCCACTTCTTGTCGTTTATAACTTTTTTGTTTCCCTTTCTTTTTCGTCAGTACATGTGCACAGGAGCGCACGATGATATAGATATGATATGATTATTATGATATTGAGTGATTATTCTAATTATGTCAAGTATATATATTGTGTTTTGTAATTGTATCTAATCATGTTATATAAGTAGTGTTATCTAACAAAGTAATACTTTGGCCTTTGCACCAGTGGCGGGAGTCCCAGAGTGTAACAGGTTTGAAGCTTTAGTTATAAAAAATATTTTAAAAAACAGAAGAAAAGAAATCACTATTTAACATTGTGTTGTACTCATACATATGTATATGTATTATATATACCAGTATACGTAATTTGTAAATATTCTGTGTATATGTATTAACTAACACATTATGTGCACTTAAACAAAAACAAAAAACCCACACCAGGTTTGCATTATAATTTTGTAAAAAGTAGTAAAGCAATTGGCAACAATAGTCTTTCTAGACTGATTGCCATTAAATTTAAAAACAACAACAAAAAACATTACGGTATATATAGGAATAGCGAATGATAAAGTGAATATAAACCCCTCAAAAAAAGTTCGGAAACTCAAGTTTGATCGATCATATCTCTCGTATTTTTTAATAAGAATACTCGAAATCGGTGTCACAATAAAGCATATACCTTTCAAACGGTGCATTATGTGTAGTAATTATGCAATTGGGGCGATTGCAGTAGCCCAGAGAATAGGGGGGGCAGGAAGTGAAATCTCGCAAAATGGCCCCAATGCATTCAATTTACGAGTGCATGACTGTGTTGATCAGTTTTCTAAAGGTTAACATTCTATTGAATACTGCCACCCTTTCCATTCATCAAAATTGTTAAATTGGATACCATTTTAATGGAAATTATCTCTTCATTACGATGGCATATTAATCGTAAGGATTATGCAAATGGAGTGTGTGCAGCAAACCGGAATATGGAGATGGGTCGAGTGTGAAATCAGACAAAAAGATATGGAGTTGACAAAAAATCAGAGCGTTGCATTTTTGTCGAGCTTTTGGGAGGATTTTTTAGCATTTCAAATAAAATATTCATGATCAAATATGATATCAACGGAAAGCCCAACAACTCTTCTGTATGAAAATGTGAAATTTATAATGAGTTTTTGTAAAGGGCGGCTACAAGGAGATCAATGGGAGGGAGCCTCAAAAGTGACCCATTTTGAAACGCTCTGATTTCAAGGCACTGTAGGGACTCGCTTCACAGTCTGAACAACAGACTAGCCATCCTCTACCAGTGAAACTTTACCTCAACTTGTTTACATAACATTGGAAGTCATTTCCTGTCTCGCTGGTCCTATACTAGCTGTTTCAACTCCACTCAGATAAGAATCTCTTTGTCTCTATTCTGGACCTCGTGGCGTTTTACTTCATACACACTAGCACACAAACCATGCTTTCTCACTCTGTCTTCATCATTCGCCCGAGCTACACCTATTTAGCTCTTTCTTCTTCACCCATATGAGTTACCATTAAACTCATGATGGCCGCCATGGATTGTATATACGGGGCTACAATTCATCCCTATTTCTTCTTCACATCAAGGGAGAGTCCGCCGACCGACATGGGGCGTTAAACTATCACCATTTCTTCTTAGTCTTCTTCGACATCATCATCCTTCTCATCTACCGAGCCCTTCGGACCCTCGATTCTTCGCTCTTCATAATTTGTGTTTTATCTAACGGACACGTTTATAGCACAGCGTTTAGGCTAGCTTCTCTCCACGGCAACACGCCGGAGATCATCGCAGCCACATCGTACATGCTTGTTCAACGATGGAACTGAATATATTGAATATCGACTTCTTTCCACGCGCCATCGCGTTCATCGCTCGACATCGCCTTCTCTTCACGCACGCTCGCGTTTCTTCAATTTCATCGATCATCTCTTCCGCGGACGCGCGTTTCATTCAGGCCAACTGAACTATCAATTATATGACCATGGACTTTAATTAATCACCGTGCAATACATCTTTCGGACATTTGTGTTTACTTTCAATAATGACGTCATCCAAATTCTATATCACTTGTGTGGACATTCTTTTATTCAGTCGTTGTACTGTCTTATTTCTATTAGTGAACTTTGTATTGGGTGCTGGTGACTGCCGTATGTGTGTGCATCAATAACAACAACAACAACACATACCATCCATCACACACCACATTTCCCGATATATGGCTTCACTAAAGCACTAGGGCAATTCCACGCCAAATGAGCCAAAAGTGGAAAAATCCAATCAGGATTATTCTGATCTTGTTTATTTTTTCTGGATTATTTTTTCATAAATCATGATCACATAATGATATCTTTCAGTTTACATGATACAAAAAAATATTGGGCGTCTCCTGATAGGAGAAACAGACACCATACATGAACCTATACACATGGGACTACACAGTGCCTATTTCTAGATTTTCTTTATTTTTTGCATTCCTTTCTAGTATTTTTCTGTTTTAAGGTTCCAAATTGGATGATTGAATATCACATTATGTGTTTAGATTAAAAATTCAGTCTTTTGAGAGCCCGAAAGTATATTTTTAATGAGTAAAAAACTCTGTCCTTCCGTTACTGTCCTTCCGTTACCGAACAGTGAAGCAATTAACTTTTTGTAATTAATATACCAATAGACATATTTTGTTCAAATAAGTGTTGTAATATTCTTAGAACATTAGGGAATGGACTATGAGCCAATATAACATGATAGTCTTCTTAATTTCACAGAGATTGGATCATAACTAAAGGACTTGAAAATCCATGTCCATTTTGCTGTCCTTCCGTTACCGGCCTCATTAGTGTCCATATCTAATAAACGTAATGTAAACAAAATATTTAAAAAATAGGAAATCAAAGGTGTCCCACCAAGAGTCTCAGAAATGTAATGTACAATGATGAATCATAAGCAGGATTCTGGAATTATTTGATTGAATTTCAAAAATTGCGTCTGAATGTCCTTCCGTTACCGTGGAATTGCCCACTATTCATGCGTTTTCAATTGAATTCCTCTCATTCATGGCCAACTCATTCAAGTCGCATTACATCCTCTACACAATGGTATACAGATACCGACACCAAATCAGAGCGTTTTGAAATGAGTCACTTTTGAGGCTCCCCCACATTCATCTCCCTGCAGCCGCCCTTTACAAAAATCATTATAAATGTCACATTTTCATTCAGAAGAGTTGTTGGGCTTTCCGTTGATATCAATTTAAATCATGAATATTTTATTTGAAATGCTAAAAAATCCTCCTAAAAGCTCGAAAAAAATGCAACGCTCTGATTTTTTGACAACTCCATATCTTTTTGTCTGATTTCACACTCGACCCATCTCCATATTCCGGTTCGCTGCACACACCCCATTTGCATAATCCTTACGATTAATATGCCATCGTAAGGAAGAGATAATTTCCATTAAAATGGTATCAAATTCATCAATTTTGATGAATGGAAAGGGTGGCAGCATTCAATAGAATGTTAACCTTTAGAAAACTGGTCAACACAGTCTTGCACTCGTAAATTGAATGCATTGGGGCCATTTTGCGAGATTTCACTTCCTGCCTCCCCCTATTCTCTGGGCTACTGCAATCGCCCCAATTGCATTATCACTACACATAATGCATCGTTTGAAAGGTAGATAATGAGGCTTTATTGTGACATCGATTTCGAGTATTCTTATTAAAAAATACGAGAGATATGATCGATGAAACTTGAGTTTCCGAACTTTTTTTGAGGGGTTTAGAAAGTAGGACGATATAATCAGTGTTTAATTTGTCAAGCTTGGCCTCCGTACGTCTGAAGCGGCATTTTTACCGAAATAACTTGAGACACACGTGTAAAGTTTGTTATGTTTTATGTTTTGTATGACCCCACAAGGCCACAAAGGCTACATAATGCATACCTTCCACAATGTAAAGTATATATAATCAGGGAGGTGGTAGACTCCCATTTCCCCGATATAATATACCATTATACCACCAACTTTCGGTGTCATACTTATAAAGTAAATAAATGAATGTAACATACCATATATAAGGCGAATTAAAATTGTGGTTAAGTACATACCTTGCATATACTACTAAGATAAAAGTCCAAGATCCCTGGCGTAAAAATAAGCAGTGAAAGTTAAATCGGTCCGCGTCCTCTCGCCCCAATGTATGAAATGCAAGTCAAATGTTTTGAACTGGGTGAATATGGTACTGTAATGTGTAATGTATTGGTGCGGCGTGTTCTGTATAGACAACAAATTTCCCCGGAGTAATCGCTACTGTCCACCTCTTCAAAGGTTTAGTGTTGATGCAATATGATTCTAGGTTTATTTTTTGTGATTGAAGGTAAGGGTTTCGGTTAGAATAGTGTTAGAAAATCATTTCAGTTCCCATTATCCATCTCGAATTCTCAAATCTCGTGTGCTGACGCGATGAATGGACAGAAAGCAAACTTCTTCCGGTTGGCCGACAACAGAGGCGTGCGTATGTACGGGTCAAGAAACCGGCATTATGAGCCTACGTATCAGCTCCCTGACGAATAGAAACAATACCACACATCGTCAACGAATGGGAAACAATAGAACTTGGCAAGATAGCATCACATCCAGCCCCCAGACTGTACTGAACGGGATAATTTATTTTATTCCAATCAGTGCTTCCAGACACAATCCTCACCTAGTATAACGTCTATTACGGATGTATAATCGAGGTATTTAATCCCATCCAATGCAGTTGAATAATCATTAGCACAGAAGCAGTGTATGGTGTACATGTAGACATAGCGTACACAATCTTGTTGTCCTTCGATTTTTATTACGTAACGTTCTGGCTCGGTAAGCCCGCGATGGTAGAGGTCAGTGATACATACCAGCGAAAGTAAGCAGAGGTTACGTAATAATCGTACGCGCTCGAGGAAACATTATACCAGTGAGAGGTACTACTTAGTCTAGAAATACCAGCTCCCTACGTATATCCACTTTCCATTTATAGTTTGATAATAAAATCATGTACCAATAAATGCCATAATCCTAGATTAGTAGGTTCATGCTAGAATGGATAGCTAACGCATTACTTTACGTTGTTTTAAATATATTTGTAACGCAATCGTAATTCCGTGGTTAAATGATATTGTGAGAGATAGATTCCAGAAGGACTGTTCCGTACTTTCGTGCCTGAGGTTATGTAATAATTCTCTGTTGTTGTTGTTGTTTTGTGTTTTTTCGCGTTCTTCATTCATTTATAATATTTACGGCTTACGCCAATCTATTTTGTTTCCTTGTTTTTTCTTTCTTTTTCCAACTCAAATTATACGCTCATTTTTAAATATATACAATATGTATCTTTCTATATACACATTTCCCCCCCCCCCCCCTTCATATACAAAAAATTAACAAAATATAATTGACCATACATTGCGAGACAAACGAATATCACTAGCGATGTTATTTCCGATACTATATCCGCAATGGATTATATATTTAATATTAAAATGAATTTATTGAGAATATAAATATGGGGGATCGATCTCTTATCCTTGCCCGCTTTCTAGGTATCTTCTGGCCAATCCGGCTCCGTACATCGAGCAGGCTTCTCAACTAGTATACTATAGACTATGCCCCTCCGATACACATACAAGGCAGGTCAATGCCATTCGTTTTTTCACATAACCGAAATACAAACATATATAACAAAATATTTACTTAATTACTTTTTCTTTTCTTTTCTTTTCCATTTCTTCATATTAACAAATTTAAATAAATACAAGAGTCAAGCAAATAGATTGGGCTTTCAGAGCTGCATGTGCAAAATTGAATACATATCATATCTCACTTTATAACAAAATTGAATCAATTGAACATATGAATCAAAATCTATTTGTCCTAATTACATAGTCTATCAATGCTCTTTGATGAGCTAAAACTTCATATTTCAACAAAATTACAATATCACTTTGTTGTGTAATTCCACATTCGCTCATCAACATTGCTCGCTCAATCAAATATTGAGGGCAATAGCATAAAAAATGTTCTACAGTTTCTAGCATAATTCAGTTTTATGCTTATTTATTAATACTAAATTAACATTTAAACCAATATTTCCCATCCGTAAACGATGCAATATAGATTCAAATTTTCTATTATTCAAATTACAACGATACGTCTGGGTTACATTATTTTGAATATATTTCAAGGGAGATTCGATGTCCTCCCATCTTTGTTGCCATTTGACATAATACTTTTGTTTTATCAAACCATTTATTTCAGTTCTACTTAATTTATTATAAATCTCCTTTTTTTTTCTTCAAGCCATTTATGCTTCTCTATCAACCATTTCATTATCTTTAATTTCACAATTATGACTCGGTATCCACTCAAAATTCACCACGATTCAATGTAAATTCAAGTGAGTGCATAATACCATTATTTCATATACAAATTGTATCTTCTTTCGTTATTCCATTTTTGATTGATTGTAATGAACTTAATGAGTCACTGCAGACCACGACTCCTGTGTGAAGGCTAGGGAGTTGACATAACCATTCAAGAGCAAGTGCAATGGCAGCCATTATTGCTCTATATAAATTATGATGAGGTATTATCTTGTAATCTCTTTGAATGTGAATAATTATAATAAGAAACATAAAAGGCGGCAGCTGCTCTCCCTGATTCTGGGGATTTTGATCCATCCGTAAAAATAGACAGATGATTGCTCCATTTTGTGTATATTATTTATAACGCTGTTTGTTTTTGATGTAATCGATTATAATTTTTACTTATTTACTCTGTCAACTCCGTTCTTTCTCCAAATGATGCTCGTGATGCTCCATAAAAATGAAATTGCCAACAATCTTTTATATCTTTCTTATGAGGATGTTCAAAAACACTTTCAATACGTTTTTTTATTTCAAACTCATCATTTCTCACCGCAGGTCAAGGGGCATCTCCCCGAATTCAACCTGCATGGTTCTAAGAAAACTTTTTGAGCTCCTGAACACACCAATAAAGATTGATTTGATATTGTACAGAAGTAACTTTATTTTGTACACTTGTTGCAGCGGAGTCATATGCTTCGCAAGCATAATCAATTACTGATAGTATTAATGATTTGTATACCATCAATAATTCCTGAGAGTCTCCGCACCATTTTGCATGGGCTAAACTTTTAATTACGTTTATCTTTTTTGTACACAGTTTGATCACATCCTCCGGCTGTAGCCTCCATGTTAATCTTTTATCAAATATGACGCCTAAATATTTATATTCCTTTTGAGGAATTGATAGTTTCCCTTTCAAATATAATTTTAGGTCAAAACAAAAATAATAAAAAATAAAATAAATAAATACAAAATTAATACAGATACAATTGATTCTTAAAAATTGTATTTCTAAATCTTGATAAGATTCTACTTTATGTAAAGTCCAATTTCCTTCCTGGGTATGCACCAGACTGCACAATTTTAAGTAACAAAATGCATAAAGCTCCCTTACCGTGCAAGTACTAGCCCAGTTTGGACTGTGGCGAATTTATTTGTTTTTATCCTTGATCCACTCTTGCCCGCTAGATGGCGACAAACCCCACTAATCTGTCTTACCCTACTTGGCTGCTAATTGGGGTAAGACAGATTAGTGGAGTAAGACATCCAGCGGGCAAGAGTGGATCAAGAATACAAAATAAATTCACCACAGTCCAAACTGGACTATGCAAGGACGGACACCCTCTCCCATCAAACCGACGCCCTCTCGGTCGCTTCGCTCCCTCGGGAATCGGTCTGGTTCATGTTGTTGTTTCATAAATAATGTGGCATATGATTATGGTGCAATATTTGAACTGTGTATGTCACTTTGCGAACATTAGTTTTTTTAATTCTATTTATTTATTTATTATTATTATTATTATTTTTGTTATTACTGTATATGTATTACTCTTCTTCTTTTTTTTTGGTATTCATTAATTAATTAATTAATGAATTATTATTATTATTTTATTTATTTATTTATTTATTTTTATTTTTATTTTATTATTATTATTTTTTTTGGGGGGGGGGGGGGGGGGGGGGGGGGGGTGCAGATTAGCGCTGTGGACAATGGTGG